>OY787616.1:14159557-14432640 GCA_963678935.1 Umbilicus rupestris
ACAAAGATCTTAAGCTCCATGAAGTTGTGTTTATTCACTTGTTCCATGCTCAAATTTCAGGAAAAAAATGGGCATAGTTTATGGGCTGCCTCTCTTCAAGACTCCATGAAAATCCAGCCTTTCTTTTATAATCTCTTTGTCAATGGTACATTTACTGTGAGCACATGCCTGCTCAGGAGCACATAGAAATCGAACTCTAATTTAATTATTTGTACTATTTTTGGCCAAATCTCGTATCTGAGTCTGTGTTACGAGTATATCAAATATCGAATTCTAATCATTAAGATATTTGACCTCTCTTTTGACACAAGATTACAAGATTTAAATTTTTTGAAGTTTACTGTTTTTATTTAGTGATAAATTATAGGAACTAAAAAAAATAGAGGACATTGCTTTAGTCTAGAGGGCATGATGGGCCGAAAGAACAAGGCTTCGAGCTGGGGATCGTTCCCGGCGTATTTCAGATGATCGCCGGCGTCAAATTCTGAAACACTTCCGGCTACGTGTGCTTTGCCTAACCAGTCTGATTGAGCTGGAAGATTCTCTCTCACTCTCTTTTTGTGTAGCAAGTTTGCATCTTTATCCAACTCAATGATTTGTAGGATTCAAAGTGGAAGGTTTCATCGACTATGCTCGACAATTTTCACTCGCTTGCCCCAGCGTTGCTCAAACCCTAGCGAAGCTCTTGGTTTTCAGGATCCGTTTTTCTCATCTTGCGGTGGGTTATCGTTTCTGTTTCAAGGGCATGTCAGGTATGCTCACATTCACAATCACCCTTTACAAAAAACAGCAAAAAATTCAGATCTTGGTGCGAATCTGGTGTGCTCCTTACTGTCTGATCACACAGGTAGTGTGGAAAAATTGCTTGACGGGTTTAAAGAGCAGCTTAGTTCTAAACTAGTTGAGAAGGTTTTGATGAATTATAAGCAATTAGGGAGGAAGAGGACCTTGGAGTTTTTTTCATGGGCTGGAATGCAGTTAGGGTTTAGGTTTGATGACTCTGTGGTTGAGTACATGGCTGATTTCCTGGGTAGGAGGAAGTTGTTTGATGATTTGAAGGGACTTTTGGTGACTGTAACGACATATAAAGGGAAGGTTTCATGTCGAACAGTGTCGATTTGTGTTAGGTTTTTGGGGAGACAAGGAAGGGTTAAAGAAGCACTTTGCTTGTTTGAAAATATGGAATCTGAGTTTAGGTGTAAACCCGATAATCTTGTGTGTAACAATATGCTTTATGTTCTGTGTAAGAAAGAGGCCAGCATCGAGCTGATTGATGTGGCTTTGAAAATATTTAGAAAGATCGGAAAGCCTGATACGTATTCGTATAGTAACATTCTGGTGGGTTTATGTAAGTTTGGTCGCTTTGATGCCGCGCTGGACGTGTTTGGAGAAATGTGTACTGCTGGTCTGCTCCCAACTCGATCTGCTGTTAATTCTCTCATCGGAGAGTTATGTGTAATGAGCTATAAAGATGGGTCAGTTGAGAAAGTCAGGGTGATTAGCCTCCGTAAATCAATTACAATATTGGTTCCTAATATGTCTTGTACAACTGGTGCGGTTCAGCCTGCCGTAAGAGTATTTTGGATGGTTCGTGAAATGGGTATTTTACCAAGCTCATTTGTTATAACTCTGCTTATATCAGAGCTTTCTCGGTTAGGGCACATACAGGGAGCTGTTGATGTATTAAAGGCTATTGAGGAGAGGAAGCAAACATGTGCTTTCGAATGTTACTCTATTGTGTTACACAAGTTATGCGATCATCGCATGGTGAGCGAAGCTTGCTGTTTGTTCAAAAGGATGCTCTCCAAAAATATGAAGCCAAAGTTGGTTGTTTATAATAGTCTGATATGTGTGCTCACCAGAGTAGGTAATTTGGATGATGCGGTAAAGGTCTACGATATTATGCAAAAGAATAGATGCCTTCCGGACAATGTGACTTATACCGCGTTGATCCATGGTTATTGTGGAGCTAGGAATTGGGAAGCTGCATATGAATTGGTTTCTGAAATGTTGGGGTTGGGTTGGGCTCCGCATTTTCACACTTATACTTATGTTGATAAACTTCTGAAAGAGAACGGGCTATTTGACTTGTGTATAAAATTAGAAAGGAAAGTGGATTTACAGGTTCTGAAAAAGCATTGTAAAGATGGTCGACTAGATGCTGCTTATGAGAAGCTGAGGTTCATCCTTGAATCAGGAATCCATCCTCCAATCCATGTTACAGATGCTTTTGAACGTGCATTTCAGAAGGCAGGCAAGCACAATGTGGCTCTCGATTTACTCAAGAAGATGCATTACCAAAAGAGTACCGACAAAAAGCTGTAAATTCCGTGTGAGTGAAAAGTCTACATCACTTCTTCTGTAAGCGGAATATTTTGATTTGTTATCATTTGCATATAATTCTTTTATGCTGATTGTTCTATTTGAGAGCTGGAATTTGGTATTGTGCAGATATTAAGTAAGCATTTTATGACTTAGGTACCTTTTGTCGGTATGGTCGCTTATTCAATAATAATTTTCTCAGCAATTAAATATGTCAGCGGTCAGCCCAACTATATGGCAATTGCATGTTCATCCTCAGCTAGCAAAGTAAATTATTCAAATATTAGATTTGAAGTTCCAAATGGCTAGTTACGGTTTTCGAATGTCTTTCGACTAATATTTACTCTCGTTTTCACATCAGGAGTTTCCATATCCTCACAAACGGAGAGGGATATGTATGCTCGGTATTGAAATGGACTGCGATGTCTAAAAGCTACGAGGGCTCCCATTTAAACAGCTCACAGAAATTTCAGAGTCCCTCTGTTGGGTTCCATTTAGGCGAAAGTTACAAGAATACTCCCTGTTTTCAGACTGTTGAGAGCTCACACTTCATTCACGATTAACCGCATTGACATATTCAAAGCTATGCGTATGTAAGCACGCCGTTGGTTTCAGTGGATCAGGTAGAGTTTGCAGCTCCAATATCATGTATAATTTAAAACTTGTCTTCTTAAATTCTTGTTTTCAGTACAATAAATGTATCTTGTATTTTACAGGACCAGGTTCATTTGACTTTTTGCTGTCCACTTGACGCCAGCAAAGAAAAAGTTCAAAGACGCGAGCTGCTCACAAAATTTGTGTTGCTGCTGCTTTCTTACAAGATTGACGCTGTTTTCTGTCTGACATCAGTACTTAGCCGGTGATAGTCTGAAAAGGCCACGCTATGAATATCTTTAATGTTTCGGAGAACACTGCAACTATTTATTTTTGGGTAAAAAGCAACTATGAGATCAATGCAAGCTATGGGTTACTGTTCTATCTGTTTATCTGGATTTTACTAGAATGACTGCAAACTTCAATCCCTCAAACTGAAGGTTTGAATAATATTACAGAGTGTTTTCTCCTGCGAGTACTCGGATTTGGGAAGTTCCATGTGGTGGAATATGATCACACAAGTTCAATCGGAGTCTGGAAGCTTCAAAGTCTATTGCCATTCCCGCAAGCTCTTCCCAGGCCTAGAATAACAACACAACAAATGAGGCACTATCAGGAACATGGAATGAGAAATTAATTTGGAGTCTTTATGGTCGCTCAGCACCGGCAGAATACTTCAAGATTATTTATGATGCTTGTACGAAAGGGTGCTCTGCCAGGACTTGGATAAGTGATTTATACGAATTGCTCCTTGACAATTAAGATGCACGTGGAAGGATGTTATGAATGTGAATTCAGGAGCTATCGAAGAGTGGGAACGGATTAAAAAAAGTATTGGACACTGTTTGTCTGACGTTCATTTTCAGGGGAGATGTTGTGAGAACATACAACCTTTCCTTCTTTGTCTACCAAAAGCTTATTGATGCCATCTCCAAAAATCCACCATCCGCGTCTTCAAAAAGTTGTAAAATGGAGCGGCATTCTTTCCATTCATTTCAACCTGCGTGTTGAACTTTTGTCAGAAGATTTTCAGTCAGGGAACCTGATGCCAAATGTATTCAAGACCACTCAAAATGCTGCACAGACATCTGCTCAAACTGATACAACACTGGCCACCCGAAATCAGAAGCTCGAATCTTCCACTTAATTTTTTGTAGAAAACCCAACTGACTGAAGACTCCCAGCCTTGAAACTGCCCGCATTACCAGCACAGCTCGCCTTGTCAAAACTCAGGCCTTGAAGCAAGTCTTCTTGAATATCTTCATTGCTTCCAGGCTCTTGTTCACCAAATTGATTGCAAGGAAAAAACTCAGTCTTGCCATGATTTTCTTTGGAGAAGGTTTTTTAAAAAAACTTTATCCACTTTTTCAATAAATATAATGATTTGTGTCGCAGAAGGTTCTCGCGGACGGATTTCTATTAAGGAAGGATTACATTTAGCTTCTGCTACAAAGTAGATATATACCAGTTTATTGATAATTTTCCATATGTAATTGTTTCATATTGAATTATAAGAATGAATTATAAGAAGTAATCATCATAAATTAATATTGCCAATAGTCATTTATTGTGTTATTCGTTTAAATGCCGACTATGCACTATATTAGTGTCCGTATGATTTGAAATAATAAATCATTACTGTCAGTAACGATGCGCCTTTGACACAATCATTTTCACTAACTCGCCAACTAATATTATTGATAAGAATTATCTGACGAATAGGGTTTTATAAAGATGCACATATCTCCCAAATCATGGATTGAATGAAGTTGGGTACTTCGAAAATAAAATGAAGAAATCGACCCAGCAACACCAATTTACCGATTCATCAAGGGTCTTAGAGTAATTAGTCTAAAATTTAAGGACCGGTAGGTTAAAGAGTAATTGCACATATTTTGAAGATCAGGGACTGGATTTGAATGTGAAGATATACTGAAGTAGACTGAAGATATATCAAAATCTAGGGTTTTACTTCCGCCATTGTTTTCGTCAATCGGATCGAAATGGAGGAGGTTTGCGAAGGGAAGGAATTCTCATTTCCGAAATCCGAGGAGCAAGTTCTGACCTACTGGAACGAAATCAAAGCGTTTGAGACGCAGAACGAGCGGACCAAAGACTTGCCAGAGTACGTGTTCTACGATGGCCCGCCGTTCGCGACTGGGCTGCCTCATTACGGCCACATTCTGGCGGGAACGATCAAGGATATTGTGACGAGGTACCAGGTGATGACGGGGCATCATGTGACAAGGAGGTTCGGGTGGGACTGTCATGGGTTGCCGGTGGAGCATATCATTGATGAAAAGCTTGGAATCAAGTTTAGAGGCGATGTGTTGAAGTTAGGGATTGATAAGTATAATGAAGAGTGTAGGAGTATAGTGACTATGTATGTTGAGGAGTGGGAGAAGGTGATTACCAGGACTGGGAGGTGGATCGATTTCAAGAACGATTATAAGACTATGGATTTGAAGTTTATGGAATCTGTGTGGTGGGTTTTCTCCCAGTTATTTGAGAAAGGTCTTGTTTACAAGGGGTTCAAGGTTAGTTAATTTTGGATGTCTGAGTTCGAAGTTGAAGTGTACTAATTTATTACATGCCTGTTGATGTTTAAATGTTTGATAAGTAGCACTCATAAATGAAAATTCAATCTTTCTTACATGTGCTCTACAGATGAGCATATCTGTGACAAAGTGTGCATACTGATTTCATGCTTGCTGGACAACAATACCTGTCCTGTCTAAAAACACTGAATGAATCTGTCAATATATACAACATGCATTGTCTTGTATATAAGTTTTTTATGGTTCTTGTGGATATATGAATCAAAAAACTTCAGAAAGAGAGTCAGAATTCTTTTTAATCGGTGGACAACTGGCAACTGTGGTGTAGTAGTGGAGACCAGATGGATCGAAATTCATATTTATAATTTTTTCTTAGAGGTCAGCAAAGTAAAATTTTCTGATGTGTTTAAATTTCCAATTTCGTAATTTCTGAATAGAGATCTGCTGACGTTTATGGTAGTTTATCTTCCCGCTGCAGAGATCGCTTGTATGGTTGGTAGAAAGTCTTTTGCATCTACTTTGTCATTGTTTAGTTCTTCACAAGAACCATTCTATTATTGGTTTGAAATTGTTAGGTTTACTAATTATATGTGGCCCCTATTGATATAAAGATACATTCATCTAATAGGTTCCTTATTCAGGACTGATGTTATTCTTGCAGGTCATGCCTTACAGTACTGGTTGTAAGACACCACTTTCCAATTTTGAAGCGAATCAAAACTACAAGGTTATATCATGCTTCTGTGCTCTCGAATTGATCATCCGTTTTTTGTACAACATAACATATAGATGGTACATTCTGCTTTTTCAAAATAGCTGAATTGTTAAACCTACTGGCTATCCGGCAGTATTTTCGCATTGGTCCCGGTACTTGGAGAACAATCTTCTTTTTTGTTTGCTTTTAATTTATGTTTTCTTCTCAACATAATACAGGACGTACCTGATCCTGAAATCATGGTGACTTTCCCAATAATTGATGATCCCGAAAACACAGCTCTTGTTGCGTGGACAACAACACCGTGGACTTTACCGAGCAATCTTGCTCTTTGCGTGAATGCTGGTTTCACTTATGTGAAGGTAAATAGTACCTCAATGATACATGTTTCTTGGATCATCCCTTGATGCAGTTTACAATCCATCTTCTTTTATTGAAGGATATTATATTTACTAGAACAATCTGATTTGTCATGATTTTCTAAGAATATATGTCATCTCACTCTTTGTGAATGAAACATAAGGTACTGGAAGCTTTAGAAGTTTAACATTTAACCCATGAAGCTGCTCAGTCAAGAAAGCTATGGGTGCTTGTTCTTTGATCATTCACTATACATTTACAAGAGGCTTATAATTGTTATACAGTCAACTATTCATATTTGCTGCTGAAAGTTAATGCGGCTTTAGAGTTCCCCAATGCTTGTATATATAATTGTGTCATTGTCAAAGTACAGTCTCTAATAATGAATTTCAAACAATCAGGTCCGTGGTAAGCATTCTGGAAAGGTGTATGTAGTTGCAGAGTCTCGACTATCTGAACTGCCAGTTGAGAAACTCAAAGAGGATGTGTCAAACGGAATGGCTGCTGCCGCCAAGTCGAATCCTAAAAAGGATGCGCCATCCGGTGGAAAAGCTAAAACCACTTTGAGTTCTTATGAAGTATTGGAAAAGTTTCCAGGCTCTTCACTGGTGGGGAAGAAGTAAGAGAATACCCTCTTTACTTCAATTAAATTTTAAACTCTTCAATTGAAGATCATAAGTAATTACCCTGCCAGTATACCTATCATTATCAAAATGCTGATGTGCTACGTGATTAGATCCTTGACAATTTAGTCATATGTTGTTAAGTGTAGTCACATTTTGTTTTTACTATATTATTTTCTCTAAATAACTTGAATGAAAAACATTATATGTCGCTAAATGCAGGTACAAACCGTTATTTAATTACTTTATGGAGTTTTCGGATGTTGCTTTTAAAGTCATCTCGGACAACTATGTAACTAATGATAGCGGGACGGGGATTGTCCATTGTGCCCCAGCATTTGGCGAAGATGATTATCGAGTGTGCCTCGAAAATCAGATCATTAAAAAGGTTTCATTAGTTAAACATGACTTGAACTACTAAGTATCCATACCTATTACGACGATGGATCTGATGATCAGTTTTTGATTCTGTTTGCAGGGTGAAGGATTGATTGTAGCAGTTGATGATGATGGGCGGTTTATTGACAAAATTACAGATTTCAGTGGGTGTTATGTTAAGGATGCCGACAAGGATATCATTGACGCTCTGAAGGTAATTGCCAAATAGTATAAGGTAGATGAGTGTCAGCGCACTTGTGAAAAGCACTATGTATTTCTTTAAACCCAGATATGGAGTTTTTTGTTCCTTTCAGAAGCATGCAACCAGATGACGATACATTGAAAGTTTTTTTTTTCCCTTGTACAGAAACAAGGCAGAGTTTTGAAAATCGGAAGTTTCATGCATTCCTACCCCTTCTGTTGGAGATCAGATACTCCTCTCATTTATAGGGCAGTTCCTAGTTGGTATGTCGGGATCATACTTTGCTAAATGGCCTTTTTTCTAAGAGCAGTAATATGAACAATGTTCTTCGTGATGAATCCTACTTAATATATCCATCACGATGGCTTGCATCTTACAAAATAATGCCATGTTGGTGCTGTACCTATACATTATGATCGCTTGAAGCCGGAGATTGTGAAGTGTTATGTGATAAGAGCAACATTAGGATCTGAATCTGAACTGAAAGTTTTCAATGAAATGATTCTTGACTGAGGCGATTCAACATGCTATATATACTTGAGGCCTTCTTTTATGGGGCCAGGACATCCTTAACGCTTTTGTGTCATTTTCTGATATTGTGCATAATGTTGTCTGCATGTTTGCTCGTTAATGTTAACCAAAAATGTTTTGGGAACATGGTTTTTTCGTGGCATTGGTCCAACACTAACTTCTGCAAATTATGTGATTAGATAAATGAACCATGCTATTAAAAGTTGAATGGAGAATTAGATAACGCTCTGATGGAAGAAATATATCGAGAAGTCTTTATTTTCTGACAATGCTTCTTCCCTGCAGGTTTGTTCGAGTTGAAAAGTTCAAAGATAAATTGCTGGAGAACAACAAGTTGACATACTGGGTTCCAGATTTCATCAAGGTTTGAGTCAATATATTACTCCATCAGCTCCATATTAAAAGTCCATTCTTCCTTTTTAGATGTTCCAAAATACATGTTCACTAGCTTATTAAAGTATGATTTGACAATGTATTAATCTATTTTACCCCCCATTAAATGTATCTTTTCATACTTTGGTGCTTGTATTTAATGAGTTTTCTATTGTTTTACTTAAATTAGTCGAAGTGTTTTGTAATACTAACATTAACTTTAATAATATGTGCAAAAAGTAAAGGTGGAAAAATAAGGCGGAACGGTGGGAGTAAAGCTTAATTTTCTTAGTTCTATATACGTCGGTACTGTTTTCTAAGAAAAGGGTCATAGCCTTTTTCTCTTAACAATTAATGAGTCGCTCCAGTACCTCTTCATTATAATGTTTTAAGTTTCATCGAATTGTCTAAATGTGCACTTCATCTTATGTTTTGAGAGATGGAGCAATCTGTAATTTTCATTTGAATGATATTTCTGTGTAAATATGCTTTCTTTTCTTCAATTCGGTGAATGATGATTAATATTTTTCATTCAATAATCTCCATTAGGAAAAGCGTTTCCACAACTGGCTTGAGAATGCTAGAGATTGGGCTGTCAGTCGAAGTAGATTTTGGGGTACTCCAATTCCAATCTGGATCAGTGATGATGGAGAAGAAATAGTTGTTATGGATTCAATAAAGAAACTGGAAAATCTCTCTGGTGCTAAGGTTTGCTATCTCTTGTTTTCTGTATTCTTCGGAGTCTACTTTCACCATTATTGTATAGCATAAGATGGAAACCTCTACCTATATCGTTATAACTTGATATATTATTTGAGATGTATCAAATTTATGAAAAACAAGGTTCCTAAGGGTTACTGCCATGCTGTAATAAGTGATTTATTGTATAAATAAAGTATAGTCTTCTCGATTCTTCGAAGGATTTGCTTTGATTATGACGCTCACCACCTTTAACACTAAAACCAAACAATGAGTCGGCTTATATCTTCAGCAATCCTTTTAGTTTTCTGCACCTCATCAAATGTCGCGCTCACATATTGTTCGCTTATTCTTTTAATTTTCACATTTAGATTCTTGATTATTTATTAGTGTATTCTAAAATATTTTACAATCGTATTTTACAGATTGTTGATCTGCACCGTCACATGATTGATCATATAACAATTCCATCAAAGCGTGGTCCTGAGTTCGGGGTACTTCGGCGCATTGATGATGTAAGACAATAGATTTGGTACCAGTAAATGTAATGTGTCTACAGTTGCAGTTATAAACTTCAACAGGGCATTCTTACCCGTGAATATTTCATCACTAGAGGCATTATGGTAGTTAATTAGTTATAGCCTGTATTGACTGGCTCCAAGTTAGTAAGTGGACCTGGCATTTTCCGGTGATCTTTGATTAGTGTTACCAAACTCCTTGTCAGCATGCTTATATACCTTGCATGTATAACGTCAATTGTTAACTAGGTAGCAATGGTTATGATTGATGTTTTTGATAGCATACTCTCTATTTGACTAGACTCCTTACGCGTTTCAGCGTTCAGCTTCATTTATTAAGCAAACATGGTATCACATGCATTTGAGAACCGACAATCCATGTCAAACTTTGAAATAAAGAAATGGTGTTTATTTGTATAATGTATCACAGTTATAACCTTGGTAGATAAACTCTGTTCGTGTCATTTAGTCATGTTCTTGTGCTGATACTGCTACCATTTAGACCAGTTAGGCCTTGTTCTCGATCACGTAAAATTTCAGTGAATAAGTTAAGTTTAGTTAAGATAATTTACTTTACTGTTTCATTGGGGAGTATTGGTGAAAGTGAATATGATGATGTACTTAAGTAAACAAGTTCAACTCAAAAAACTGGACCCTTAATTATATGTTTATATTGCAGCCATGGGATGCTTTGCTTACTTAAGATTCTGTTTGATGCATCATGCAGGTGTTTGATTGCTGGTTTGAAAGTGGATCTATGCCTTATGGATATATACACTATCCTTTCGAGAATGTTGATTTTTTTGAGAGCAACTTCCCTGGCGATTTTGTTTCAGAAGGGCTTGATCAAACTCGAGGATGGTTAGCTCCTCTAACCACAGAGCTAGGCTGTCTTGTAAAGATGTGTTGTGTTCTGCACACTGCTGTATAGAGTTAATTATTTAATATGATTTAGAAGTTTACAACTGGGACGAATATTAATGGACCCACCAACTTAGATTAGGCTTGCTGTTTCTCTTGTGGTTAACTGCTTATTTGTCCACAGGTTCTACACTACAATGGTTCTTGCAACTGCATTATTTGAGAAGCCTGCCTTTAAGAACCTGGTTTGCAGTGGTCTTGTCTTAGCTGAGGATGGGAGAAAGATGAGTAAAAAATTGAAAAATTATCCTTCACCAATGGAAGTGATTGATGATTATGGAGCTGTAAGTTTGTGATAGCATTTTATAATGTTGACACTGACTGTCTTTTGTACCATCATTGTTCTCTCAGCGTTCTTCACATCACTTTAAACAGTCAGAATGACACTATTTGCATTGTGCTGCACAGGATGCACTGAGATTGTACCTGATAAACTCCCCTGTTGTTCGAGCTGAGACATTACGTTTTCGGAAGGAGGGAGTGTATAATGTTGTATGTATACGATGCACTCACTTTGTGATTTGTGTTAACTTTTGTTCCTTGGACATGTGAAAGCTTTTGTTTATTAATATGATTTTCTGATTGGTCAATTTTTGCAATGCATTCAGGTAAAAGATGTCTTTTTACCATGGTATAATGCATACAGATTTTTAGTTCAGAATGCCAAAAGGCTGGAAGTTGAGGGGATTTCACCTTTTGCTCCTCATAAAGGTGTTCAAGAATCAACCAACGTTCTTGACCAGTGGATTAACTCGGCAACTCAAAGTCTGGTTCACTTTGTTCGACAAGAAATGAGCTTGTATAGGCTATACACGGTATACTTTTCACTGATGCATAACTTTGTGTGACACAGAATGTATTGGATTTTGTCCAAAAGCTTACACTGCATCTTACTAGAAAGATTAGTGGACTAAGGTATTACCGAATAGTAGTTCTGGACTAAAAAGAATACTAAATATGATTTTTTTGAGCACCAGATCACATTTTTAGGACCTTGATATTCCATTTTATTCCTTCGATATAAAAATCATTGAAATGAAAAGGCCACAGGCTTCTGCTTGACGGGGTGCTTGTGTTAGTTTGATCAGGTTTCTTCAATTTATATCTAATATTATTTACGTACAGAATTCCTTGCAAATTTTTTGAATTTAAGAAAATATTCAGACCTAGGCTGACATAATAATATATTCATTGAATCTGCTATTTTTCTGATAACTTGTTGTCTTTATAGGTTGTCCCGTACCTCTTGAAATTCCTGGACAATCTTACAAATATATATGTGCGCTTTAATCGGAAGAGACTCAAAGGCAGGACTGGAGAAGAGGACTGCAGGACTGCATTATCAACCCTTTACAATGTACGGTCACGTTCAGTCATAATGCCACATCTTTCTCGGCCGGAGTTGCTTAACAAAACTGATGCTGTGTTCTACTTTAATTTATGTGAACTAAATCTCGGATAAATTCGAGCATCTTATCACTTGAAAATAAAAGAAAAAAAAGAAAAAAAAATAAACTTTTTATGAGATCATACTCAATGCACTGATGCTTATACTCTCCTACGGGTTAAACATTTTAGGTGCTTCTGACTTCTTGTAAGGTGATGGCTCCTTTTACACCTTTCTTTACCGAGGTTCTGTATCAAAATTTGCGTAGAGTATCGGAAGGATTTGAAGAGTGCATTCACTATTGCCGGTTTCCTGAAGAACAAGGAGAGGTATTAATATAATAATCTGGTCTTCCAAAGAACTTGCCGTTGTAAGCTTAAACTTTTTCAAAAAGAGTCTGTTAGTTCCCTTGAAACTTTGGGTTTGGTTTGAACTTTAATGAATTTATTAGATGGATAGGAATGTCAAGCAACCATTATGGCATTACTATCTGATACATTGTTCTCATTATCATTAACATTTGATACTTTGAAAATAGTATTGCTTATCACACACTTATATCTGATATATTTCTATCATTTACACATCATCGGATGTAAGAGAATTTTGCAAATTGAACTCATTTACAACTTGCATCTATTTTACTTACTTCTTAATATTTGGCCAATGTAGGGAGGAGATCGAATTGAAAAAAGTGTAACAAGGATGATGACGATCATTGACCTTGCTCGCAATATTCGTGAGGTTCACAACAAGCCCTTGAAGACTCCACTCAGGTATCATATAAATGATTTAACAGTAAAGCTGTTTTCAATCTTTCCACAATTACTGCTGTTGATGTGTTTGCGTACTTCAATTTTGGTGCGATTGTCACAACTGTTTCTCACACGACTGATTCCTGTTCTGGAAATATTTCAGGGAGATGATTGTAGTTCATCCGGATGTGGAGTTTCTTGATGACATTGCTGGAAAGTTAAAAGAGGTTTGACACTAACAGCCCACTCTGTAATGTTTCTATTGTGATGGTTGTGCATAAATACACAAAAAGAATTCATACGTTTACTGGATGTTATAACTGACCTGCACTAGATACAACTGAAACCTGCAACACAATACTCTTTAATATAACAGAAGATAAGAAAGAAATACTGAATAAAAGAAGGTCCACGAATATTGAAAACCCTAATCTCTTCAAATTAGCAATGGAGAAGCAGAAAGTTATATACTATGCCTAATGAAGATATCATGCGTACCGGATGCTTGCATATTCATAATGTGATGTATATTTCTGTCAAAATTTTGTGTCAAACTCCTAGCTAAGCAGTAGAATTACGGAAAGCATCCCTCCTGATGAACAAATACTGCTACTTAAAACAACTTTTTCCTCTGTTGTTGAAAAATTGTGGATGCTTGTAGTGTAACTTGGTATTTTTATGTGCAGTATGTTCAAGAGGAATTAAATGTGAGAAATGTGATTCCGTGTAGTGATCCAATGAGATATGCTTCGCTACGTGCAGAACCAGACTTCAGGTATTTGTTTGTACATAATCAGTCAACCTTTGCACACACAAAAAAGGGGGGGGGGGGGCACTTAATCCATTGTATCTAACAAACAACGTCTTGTTTCATAGTGCATTGGGTAAAAGGCTTGGAAAATCCATGGGAGTAGTTGCCAAAGAAGTCAAGGCAATGTCTCAAGAAGATATCTTAGCTTTTGAAAAAGCTAAAGAAGTTGTTATTGGAAATCATTGTTTGAAACTAGGTGATATCAAGGTATATGACTAGCCATTTGAATATAGTTTGTTTCCTTATATATATTTCAGGTACTCGGTGTTCTTAAGTGCATTCCTTTACTAGAATATGTTCATAATCTCCCAAGTACTCGGTACTAAATTTAAATATGTATATTGAAGAAGCTAACAAATATTCATGAGTTCTTCTTTATTGATCTCTTGTTTAGGTTGTGTTTCATCAAGAATGATGACTTATAATAAAAAATTCAGAGTATCATTCCCCTTTGGAATAATTCTGACAGATTTTTTTTTTTTTTTTTTTTTTGGAGTTGAAGCAAGATTCTACTTATTTAAATATGGTATAAAAATAATATGTCATCTTAGACAAACTTTCAGTTTAAAACCTCTAGCGTTGATTGTATTGGACAAAGTATGCATGTAAGAGTTGTGTGCCTGTTGACCAATGTTATCATGGCGTACGATGCTAGAATACTGCCACGACAAAGTCGTTAGTTTACCTTTATATGTATGTGTGAACATTTTTAGGTGGTTCGAGAATTCAAGCGTCCTGATAAGATGTCCGAGAATGAAATCGATGCTAAAGGGGATGGTATGAATCTCTAAATCTCACGTGTTGTTTATCCTTAAAGATTATGTGCTTTAATATCCTTATTTTTGTCTGGTTTTGTAGGGGATGTTCTAGTTATACTAGATTTGCGTCCTGATGAATCATTATTTGAGGCTGGGGTTGCCCGTGAGGTAAACTATTACTTTAGTTCCTTACTTTTAACCATTACAAAAAAATACTTCGAATATTTTGTTGCTTTTTCTTGAAAAACTAAGCATCTGGACGGGTCACAAACTCAACTAATTACATGTCAAAACTGGTTGTTCTATTTGTGGCCAATTTATATACAGGCTAATCACCCGTCCTCTTCTGTTATGTTCTACTAAGGCCCCTTTTTTCAGTTAAACTTTTAGTAAATAAGTTTAGTGAATTTCATAGTGGTGTGTGGGTGGTTATTATTGAGGTGGTGAGATGTGATGGGCGGTGGTGAATTTAGGTGGTGGTTGGGTGGTATGGTGGTGGGGCGAATGGTGAGTGGGTAGTAGGAGGTGGTGACGGGGTGGTAGGATTGTGGTTAATATGTAGATGTGGTATGGTGGTGGTATTGGGTTGTGTGTCGTGGTGTTGGTATTGGGGTGAGCGGGTGGTATGAGTGATAGTGCGGTAGTAGCGAGGTAGTGTAGTATGGTGGATGTGTGAAGTGGTGGTGGGGTGACTGGTGTGAGTGGGGCGATGGATGTGTGAAGTGGTGGTGGGTGGTTGGTGAGGGTGATGGGATAATGGGGTGGGTTGTGGTGGGGTAAATGATAGGAGTGGGGTGGTGGATTGTGAAGTGGTGGGGTGAGAGGTGAATGGTGGGAGCGTGAAAAAGAGTAATTTAATTTAAATACTTAAGTTAAGTTGAAGTAAATACTTCAGTAACTAAATTCAGTTAAAAGACAGGCCCTATTATTCAACAAATTACTTTTGAAATATTTTTGCAGATTGTCAATAGAATTCAAAAGTTGCGCAAGAAGGCTGCACTTGAACCTACAGATGCTGTAGAAGTGTACTTTAAATCAGTAGGCAAGGATCAACAGATTCTGCAACAATTAGTGAAGTCCCAGGTAGATACACAAACTTAATAAGCATGTTTCCATGTACTTGTAATATTTCTTTGCTAATGTGTTTTTCATAGTAGAATGTAATGTTGACTATTGATATTATGGTTCGGTTTGGTCCCTTTTTTGTCTGCTGAATTTATCTTAGGAATCCTAATTGTGTATTCTGTGTTTTTACTTATCAAAACATATATCTTTGGGATCTTAGCTATCAGCAACAGTCCTTTGTTTTCTTTTTATGTGATCATGTTATCTTTTTACAGGAGTCCTACATCAAGGAAGCAATTGGGTCTCCCCTGCTCCCATCTGAAATGGCCCCACCACATGCTGTATGTGATTTGAGTAATCTCTTGATTTTTTCAGATAGCCTATATAGAGCTTTGTCGGCGGTCATAACTCTGCTGTACTGAGGAATACATACTTTTGCTTGAGATTGGTTCTTCCTATACAAAATCTCACCGACTGCTCCTGTCTGTGAATTGTAGGTATTCATCTGTGATGAAACTTTCCACGGGGTTAACAACTTGTCATTCACTATTACTCTATCTAAGCCAACATTGGTATTCAATTCGGAAGCTATCCGGTCATTATATGGAGGCAAGCAACTTAAACTTTACCCTTTTAAGTTCTCATGTGTTTGGTAGTGTAATTAGGACATTTTGTGCTCGGCTTAACTGTTTCAATCTCTATTCATGCGTAGATAATGAAAAGTTTGCCCAAGGCCTTCAAACATATCTACTTTCAAGAGATCACAATAACTTGAAGAGTGAGTTCAATATCGGAAACAAAAAGGTAAATCATCTTCCAACCAGAAATTATTGATGTTTTGCAATCTATAACCATGTCAGTATCAGTGGTCTTCAATATCACGTTTGTGCAGATTGTTGTCGATATGATTGAAAACCAGCCGACGGTTGAAGTTGAGCTGGGGAAGCACGCCTTCTTCTCCGTGGGCGACTATTCTTTGACTATTTAGACCTTCAACTCCAGGGTTATACAATCTTTAACGTAGACAATACAAACTTTATTGCTAACAACATTCCATGTATTTTGATGCAGCTTTCAATTTTTGAGAAATGATCCTAATGAACAGTGGTATTGAAAATCCTAAGAGTGGAACTGTTTATACCCACAGGAGTTCAAAGGATGATACCCAAAAATCTGCTTCGTTTTTTGGTATCCTCTCTTATACATAAAGAGAAAGATTGTCCATACAACATCAGACTGGAAATACTGTGAAGAAATATCTACAGGCTAAATGTCCAACAAAAAGTACAAGCTCTGTAATTTCAAGTCTTGCTAACATTCAAAAAAATTCGTCCTTTTTGCACGGAAACAAAAGTGTCCGCTGCCGATGCTAAAAGCTCTTAGAGTGAGGCCTGTCATGAAAAAAGACAAGGGTCAACAGTGTGGAAAAATCAAATGGAAATCTGAGAAAGCAATGGGTGATCAACCAGGTTAGTTATATCAACTTAATATTTACGTAGACATCATGTACTGAAACTTAGGAACGAATAGGCAAATATATCAAAATTTCGTTAAAGATTGGCTTGCATATCAAGTCGTTAAAGTACCTCTAGAAAATCAAACGTTCATACTTGTTACGTGGATTTTAGGTAGGATTGGAAACATTTGTCTTTGCTCTCAATTGATGATCCGAGTTAGATAACAACTGACTTCTGATCCTCCATTGTGTGTTCTACCTTAACCTTCGGCAATGGGGCTAGTTTCCTTTTCTTCTGAATTTGGTGAGTGTACTCCGCAAGAATGAGATGAAAATTTGGAGCTACCTTGTTTGAGGTGTTGACATTAAGCCCGGCCTTCTTTAAGGCCCTTGAAATTTGTTGGCGAGTCTTTTGAAGGTGCCCTTGACAGATAGATGGTGTACTGGACCTCAGTATCGGCTTTCCACAGATTATAGGTCCTGCTTGCGCACTGTATGATCAAGATAAAACAAAACAATCAGCAACTAAATCTCAAGGAGGAGTCAAGAGTCCTGCAATTAAGCTTCAAAAAGGAAGGCCGGCGGGCAGGGTGAGAATAACTAAAGTCATTAATACTATTTTCCTGCAGAATACAAGTCCTATTATTGAAGGAGAAAAAAGACATACTTCACAGAGATGTTGAAAAGTACGATTATGAACTACTAAAACTCAACGTGCTCAACGATACAATGGTGAACCCCATTGCTCATTTACAGGCAACTTGTACTTCACACAATTCTTCAAAGATTCGCATATATTAGAACCAATCCCTTCCTTAGAACACGCAACAAACCAATTGGTATCTGTTCATATACAAACTCACATTAGCACATTTTCCTTTCAACCCAACTTCAACAAGTGACTATAGCCTAATGCTCAAGTTCACAATGGTGCAAACAAAACACAAAATGTGACAATGGCGCTCGCCGGACTATCAAAATCCAGGCGGCCCCAATTATTCGATCAAGTAAACTGAACTTTTACTTGCACAAAGCAAGTGAAGAAATGTAGCTTTTCGTATCTATTCAACAACAAGCTCATATGAAATTATGGATTGAAAAGCACAAATTTACCTCTTGATGACATGCGTGCAAGCCTTGTACAGCTTCTGATTTGCATCTGACAAGATATGCAGATGACAAAAACTCGTAAGCGCCATAGCCTTGGATTTACACCCTGCATAAGCACACTGCTTAAAATTACCATCCGGGGCACTACAAGCAGCGGCCGCGGCAGCAGCAGCAGCTCCAAATCTATAATCACAACTCCCCTCATCATTCTCCCCGCTCCCCTCAATCCCCATTTGACTCTCAACCTCCTCCCTCCTCGCTCTCGGCTTCTCAAACGGACTGTTCCCAAATTTCCAACAGTAATCCCTATACCTAACCCTCACCTCCTCCATAAGCGACCAGTAATGCGCGCGGTAGCACTTGGACAACTGCCTCAGTCGGTGCAGCCGCCGTCGTATAACCTCTTTCCTCGTGAGGTGCGTGGATTTCGCGAGGTAGACATCCTGCGACGGAGGCGGGAGGATCTGGTTCTTGCTCTGGTCCTGCTCCGCTTCAGCTGCGGCCGGGAGGTGCTGGTGCTGGTGGTGGTGGTCTTTTTCGGCTAAGGAAGTGGTAGTCTTGATTGGGTTCGGCGATGCGGCGACGGGCTCCGGCTGCTTGGAAGTCGAGGCCATTAGTCGCAGTGCGGCTAAGAATACGCGACTGCAGAGTTGAGTTGAGTTGCTGCTCTCTCTGTCTCGTTTCGGACACCAAAACCTGCAACAGCAACTCCTTTCGAATATAAATTCGCCTCCTATTTATACGTAGGGTTTTCATTGTTTTTCTTAGGGTTTTAGGATAAAAAATGATTATTTATTATATAATTCAATATTATATAATTACAAATTATGATCATCAAAAAGTTGTTCTATATCTATTCTATTACAAAAGTTAAATATAATCGTCCTTTAATAGAAATTCATCCACATAAGCTTTCTACGAGATAAATGACAACTTATGCCTCAAAATAAAAAGAGCTGTCGGCGATTCTATATCTTTGGCATCGACCCATTTCGTCATCACGATCTTGATCAATTGATTTATTCGCGCTCCAAAACTTCCTAATAATTCTATGATAAAAGGCACAAACATAGTTCATTGGCTGAACAACCACAACAATACTTAAAAATGTTCTTCTCCTCTGCTCTCTTAACTATAATTTAAAATACCATCAATTATTTGTAACTTAGCTTTGAATTTATATAGATAAAACAACACAATTTTTTATTTCTATAAGTTTATTTAGTTACCACTTTCCCCATCAAACTATGTCATTTTAAAATGGATATGTTTAACTTGATTGTATCGAATAATCAATTTAAATACACAACTAAATCAATCAAAATTATATTTACAGATAACTTTTTAGTTTTTTTATATAGTTTTAGCACCGACGAAAGAAAATAATTAACTTAAATTTACCTAATTTATTTGAAATTTTAAGGATGAGAAAACAAGCCGCATTTGATGATGATGACAGATAAACTTGGGTCAAATCATAGTTTGACTACGAGTAATCCCACCATCTCATTGGCTGTCATCTTCGTATACATCACCGCTCGTTCACTTTAAAATATGAGTATACAAAGCAAAAACTCACCGGGGGAGTGAGATCGGGAAAAGGAAGAAGAAAGCTTGCTTTGCGTTTTAAAAACAATACCACAACTCTCTCTCTCTCTCTCCGTCTGCGCATTCTACGAATCGCTGCATCTGCGTGAGCTTCGATTTCACACCGTCGGACCCGCGTGTTCCGTTTTCGGACACATCGCAATTGCATCGCGGCGTGTCTCGCAATTCTGAGGTTTGGAGGCTGATTCTGGGCCGGGAGGGAGTTGTCGGAGTTTCGGTGCTGTGTGTGGGAATGTTCAGATCGGAGATCGTTTAGGGATCGTGATTAGCTGATTTTTGATTCTCCGAGGATTTGGATTGCGGCTCGGTTGGTAAGGGTGTTGGATTTTTAGGTTGTTGAAGTGGCGGGCAAGATCTGGGGTCTGAGATTTTGTTTGGTGGAATTGAGTTGTGGTGGGATATTTATTTTTTGTCTTATAGCTGGGTTGGAGGGTTGTTGCTGTAGATATTTGATTCGGTGGATCTGTGTTGTGTGATCATTGTTAGACCGAGGTTCTTAGATTTATCATTGAGCTCAGTTGATTTGGGATTAGGTTGTTTGGGGGAGTTTTCTTTGACTATACCCGGTCTGTTGGATCTAAGTTCTGAGAAAAGTATGTAGTGCATTTTGATTTGGTTGTTGGTGTTCAAGTTTTTTCTTTTGCCTACATTATTGTTGCATGAGCAGGTGGATAATGAAGCTATTAATTTTAGCTGATATTTAGGGGCATTTTAAATGATCGATTTGTGTGCAAAGGCTTTCATATAATCTTGCTCCATTTGTCTTTTTTCAGATCACGCTGTTGTAATTAGGTGCTTGTTTTTTATTACGCTGGCATTTTCGCTGCAGGTTCAACTTTCGATTTGAAAAATATCTGGATACCTGCTGACGAGGAGCGGGATGGTTGAGTGTAGTGTATGCAAGTCTAAATTGCTATCCCCAACCACTAGAACTGTTTCAAGGGCTTATGTCCAACACAGAAGCAAGGTCTCATCAAAGCAACGGGCTCTTAATGTCTTACTGGTTGTTGGCGATTGTGTCTTAGTTGGTTTTCAGGTGAATGTTTGATTGAAGACCTGTCTATTTAAATCAATTTTATTTTTTTACGTATGGATCCAAGAATATTGCTTATACTATTATTTAGTGCATGCAAAGAGGAAACTTCCTATACTTCTAATAGGTAATAATAATAATATCAGCCATGTGTACCATAATTGAAGGAATTCATTTTTAAAACTGCATCAAAATGACATGGTCTTTTTGTGCAGCCTATTCTGGTTTACATGTCCAAGGTTGACGGGAAGTTCAATTTTAGTCCTATTAGTGTAAACTTCTTGACAGAGGCTGCTAAAGTTATCTTTGCTATTGTCATGCTTCTAATACAGGTGAGTACATGCTTAATCTTCTTTAATTTAATTCACCTCTGTGAACTTGACATGTTGATTCTACTTCTAAAAATATTTAATAACTTAGTCATGTTGAAGAAGTGTTATGAAATTATTCTGTAGAACACAAATGGAACCAGTACATGCTTTTTCACTAAAAATCAATTATATCACGAGGATGAGTGGATCATAGCCTGCCGTAGAGTATAATTACAACCGTGAATGATGATGCAATGGGTAGCTAGCGTTTAGTATTGTTTGGGACATAAATGATTAATGTGGCTGTGTAACAAAATGTCCATGGACCTAGTCTCAGTATTTGATTATTAAATTGCAGGCTAGGAACCAGAAAGTTGGAGAGAAGCCACTCCTCTCAATTTCCACATTTGTGCAGGTACATGTCTTACGATATCTGCATATTTACTTTTGTTTGAGGACTAAACATTGTAATTTTGTGGGTAACATGGCTGGTGCCTCAATATAGTCATCCATATGTTGTATAATAAGCATATCTTATACTGGTTTGATCTCTCTACATGTGTTAGTGTGTGTAGGGTGTTTAACATGCAGTGCAACTGCTATATTTCAGGCAGCTCGTAACAATGTTCTCCTTGCTGTCCCGGCATTTCTTTATGCAATCAACAACTATCTAAAGTTCACCATGCAGGTAGAGAGCTGTCAGTTGATTTTCTTCACTCCAGTATATGTATACGTATTTATGATATCAGAATGCCATATGTACCATGAAGCCCTTTTAAAGTATATATGACCTGTCCTGGTCAGAATGTGATCCATGAACAGGCTCTTTCTTCAGATACTTAATCACCTCCTCATCAATGAGTCATGTCTACAATGACGCTTTGGATTTTATTTTACGTGACCAAATATGCAAACACTTGCATGCTAAAGGACTCTTATCTTCAAGAAAATTATCATTTATAGAATCGCTTGCTGCACTGTATTTCAGAGTCTGAGCTTGACAATCTTATATGCATGATTTATTGCAGTCACGAGATTGTGTAATTTTTCACAAAGCTGTACTTTTTTCTATAGATTGTCAATATGGGTTCCCACCCTTTATAGTAGTCAACTAACCATTCTTGAATAAAAGGTTTAATCAGGGAGCAAACTAGAATAGGTGATTTCATATTTTTCATCATGTTCTTTGCCATTCTTTACCCTGTACATTCAGTTGAGTCGCATTTCTATCATATAACTGAAACCCCACTCTGGAAAGTGATCTGTTGCTTGGATAGGAAAATGTAACATGGGATATGATGCAACGTTAGCAAAACCAGGGAATCCTTATCGGGATGTCAATGAGCATTGTATTATTTGTTATTCGTATGAGAAAAGAATACATCTCAAGTTGTTCTGAGTATTTTCTTTCATGCAGCTGTATTTCAATCCCGCCACAGTTAAAATGCTGAGCAATCTAAAGGTATTCCAATTTTCATGGTGTAATAAAAGTCTTACAACAGTAGATGGTTCCTTGATGTCTATATTTGTTTATGACATCCTACATTAATGATGAGATAGACTCTCAGGAATATTATATTATACAATTTTCGTCAAACTTTACAGAGATTGATTGATTGTTATGATTCAGGTTTTGGTGATTGCTCTTTTGTTAAAGATAATGATGAGGCGCAAATTTTCTGTCATTCAGGTTACTTTATACTCTAGTTTATACATTATTTGGACACTGCAAGGAGTTAGCTGCTTGTGATTGATTGATTTTTTTTTTCCAACAGTGGGAAGCTCTTGCTCTGCTGCTCATTGGAATTAGTGTAAATCAGTTGCGTTCATTACCCGAGGGCACAACTGCTTTGGGTCTCCCTGTTGCAACTGGTGCATATATCTATACAGTGATATTTGTAAGTTGGTTCTGAGCTTTCAATAAGTGGCTGAGGGAGGGAGTGTTTCTTCCACTATGGAAGTTGTTAAACTTGAAGTTTACCCAACCATAGTGACAAATCTTATTTGTGCCTCTCTTTTTTCGTGCAGGTTACTGTTCCATCAATGGCTTCTGTTTTCAATGAATATGCTCTGAAAAGTCAATATGATACGAGCATATACCTTCAGGTGATGCCTTCAGCTGAGAAATACTGGTCCCTTTTGTTTTTATGGTATTTGAAACTTGTGAGATCAAGATATATTTGGATCTGATACAACCCTATGTCTCATGCTAATCAGATTTGTTATGTGGGGCTATATCCTTAGAAAGACACAGCTGTTTGACTTTCAAAACTGTAATGCTTAAAGTTATCTCACGTAAAATCTATTGTTTTATTAAATGAGAATATAAATCTGAATAAAGTCTAGACTGTAATGCTCAAAACTGTAATGTCTGGTCACAAGTTATGGTATTCTAGACTTGTTCCAATTGTATACTTTTCATAATAAAGTCTGTATCATATATCAGTCATACTGCTGCAGTTACTTGTCATCAACTTTTAACAGATAATGCGATTGTCTGAATAATTTGAGTTAACAAACCAAGATTATAACAAACATTAGTTCAATGTGTCCACCCAATCAAATTGAACTATCTGGTGTTCAGTTGCTTCTTTTTTAGTTACATCTTTTCTTTGTTTGTTGTCTTTTGACATACTGTATTATAAATTTACTTCTTGGCCAAATGTTCTTTATACTGATTTTCAACTCATTTACTATTGCAGAATTTATTCCTATATGGCTATGGAGCCATTTTCAACTTCCTGGGAATTCTGGGAATGGCTGTCTTTAAAGGTACAAACAAACACAAATCATTATTAAGATCTCCATTAGATGCTATAAACATAGCAAGGTCGAATAGTTTTTGGTTCTTTCTATCCAACTTTTGGACTAGACAGCTGTTTATGGGTTGCACCTTAATGATTCTATAGTTTGGTACCAAAGTTTCGTTTATACCCAGAAGAGTTTTAGATGCTTGGTGACCCATCCTCTTACCGTCCTTATATGCAAATTGAGTTCTTTGTTGGAGGTTAGTAAATGAAACACTGCATGATCTGCGTATCCTTATTTGTTCAGGCCCTGATCACTTTGATATCCTACGAGGGCACTCAAAGGCGACCATGTTTTTAATAGCTAACAATGCCGCTCAGGGAATCTTGTCATCCTTTTTCTTTAAATATGCAGGTCAGTTACTTTTATCTTTGTTACACAATTTCTTCAGAGTAACAATCAATTCAGATGCAAACAATTTGTTCCGAGTTGGTAATGCTAGCTGTCAGATATGGCTACCCATATCCTTGTGTTGAGCCTGTTACTTAAGCATGCCTCAATAGTGCTGCCAATGGAATTTACGGGGTTTACACAGCTATATTTATGGCCTTCAATGCAGCTTATTAAAAATAAAAGCGATGGCCGACAAATTGTATATGTGTGCTACGAACAAGAGCACATAAAGTACAACAACAAGCGATGGATAATTCTTGTATTGAAGACTCGTCTAATTTTACTGCAGAAAATTTGCTGATTACGTGTTCCAAATTTTGTTATTCAGATGCCATTTTGAAGAAATATTCATCGACTGTAGCTACAATATTTACTGGAATAGCATCAGCTGCACTATTTGGCCATACGTTGACTATAAACTTCGTATTAGGAATATCTATTGTCTTCATTTCAATGCACCAGGTAACACAAGCATGCACATTTTCGTATCTACCTCATACTTTTTGTTATCATTTCTCGTAGACTAATCGCTTAATTTTGTCATCAGTTCTTTTCTTCTCTTTCTAAAGCCAAAAATGAGCATCAGGATGGAAATCTGGAAGCATTAGAAATGAATGATAAACTCAGGTACTTCCGCTACATGATAAGTTTACATTCCTATAAACACAAGTTAATCAGAATCATTTCAGAGAATTAATGTATACTATTGCATCGCTTCAAAGCAGTATTAATGTATCAACTTAAATCAAGACTGTCTTATATATGGAGGTGCCTTCTTCTCACATAAGTCTAAAATTCTTTGTTCCCTATGCTTCTCAGATCGAAGGATTCTTTTGTAAATATGACAGCAGGAGCAAATGAAGAGGTGCGGACCTCACTTGTAACAAATTGCTTACTTCTTTAGGCATAGTAACAGTCTAATATATCCCATTTGTTACTGAACTTTCTAGGCAACTCACCTTGTCGGAGATGATGAGAGAAAACCGCTTCTACCCATTTAAAGTTGTGAAAGAGTAAGTCCGTTACTGCCTTATGTTGTCATTCTTCAGTGGGTTCTGATTGATTTTCATTAAGAACGGCCTGCATCCCCATTTCAGGACATGTGCGCGGAGCAAACTCTTTTGGTCAGCATATAGCAATGAGAGGAGTTATAGTAAAACACTACATCACCACAGCATCGGCTTCATAAGCTTCCAGAGCTTCCCTTCACTGGAAAGTAGAGATGCTAGGTTTCTACCCAAGACAAAAAAAAAAGTTGATATACAGTGAACTCTCCCTGTCAGCATACCCAATTCCCAACATTTCCACTGACATTTTTGCACGGCTCCATATATGTAATTTTTGACAGTGATTTGCTTCCTGTAAATGTATACAACCATAAGAGTCTTGCTTCAGATCATGGAAAAGAAGAGTCCTGACCTGAGCAACTGATTCTGAATTATGACTTTGAGCTGATTATATTCTGAACCTGAGCGAGTTAGCCACTTCGACATTTGAAATGAAAATGTTATTGATAGCAAATATTGAGATTTTTAAATTATTGATTTGTGTTTGAGCCAATGACACACGCAACACAAATAAAATAATCTGATTTAATTTTGAGATTAAAGTTACAACTTTTGTATAAATGTCAAACCTGTTATTCAATCTTCAATTATCAACATCAACATGATCTCATTCTCCCAAACAATAATATAAAACTTCAATCATCATTCATTTTCAACCCCAATATTATATAAATACTTTCTTCAACACGGGTTTAGATTAAAAAAATTAGGGTTGAATATGAAATTAATTAATTGTTTAATAACCAAACAATTTAATTAAATGTTAAACAATCAAAATGTTCCAATCAAGAAAAGTTAATATTTGACAGCTTTTGCCGCAAACTCTACGGTTAGAGACGCTCCCATTGCAGCCTTACTCCACCGTCAGCTCAAATTAACTGATTTCCAATCGTAAAGATTCGACCTTTATCCGACAAATCCTACGAATTTACTCAATTGCGTCTGGAATTTGATTCGTTGCCATACTCTTGATTTGTGGGGTACCTGTGTTTTTGACCCAATTCGTATTTTGTGGACCTCAGATTGGCTTTCGCCAGGAAAGGTTTGTGGAGATGCGGAAACTGAATGAGGTTTTAACGAAGAAGACATTGATTGGTCTTGGGTTGGGACAGTTTCTGTCATTGCTGATTACCTCCACTGGTTTTTCATCTTCGGAGCTCGCCAGGAAAGGTTTGTGTTTGTTTGGTTTTTAGTATTTAGATTTGCTTCTGATTAGTGTGGCTATGGAAAATTAGAGAGGTTGACTGTAGGTATGTTGCTTTGTGAAGTTATACTTCAAGTGATGATGTGTTTAACTGGATGATAAATTTGCAGGATTCAATGCGCCAACTTCGCAGTCTTTTCTCAACTATGTGTTGTTGGCAGTTGTGTATATCAGCTGTATGTTTTACAGGAGGAAAGCTCTCAAGGTAATAATACTTCATCACTTTTTAGCGAATTTTTATTTTGAATGCCACAAATTGAAAGTTTCGTTTCCCATCTGTCATCTTTTGAAGTTTGTTTCCCACAGTTTTGAGTAGCGGTTTGTGGATAATTTTAATTTTTCTAGCACACATCAGCGCCATGTCATGAATTTTGACAAACCGCTACTCCTTTGTAGAACCTGGGCTTTCCCACAAACCGCTACTGGGAGTAGCGGTTTTATGGGAAAAAAACACATCAGCGCTGACAGAGGCACAAACCGCTGTGAAAACTGTGGTATTTCGGAAACAAACTTGAAAAAGATGCAGACGGGGAACAATACTTAAAATTGATGGCATTGAGAAAAAATTTTCCGTTTTAGCATAGCACACAATTCGTGGTGTAGAGATTATTCTAGACACTGCTGTCTTTCTTTGATTTATAATTTGAATATTGGATGGATAATAAAACGGAAGATGAGAGTTTTACGGCTCCACCTTTTCATGTACACGAATGAGTATACTGGTCGGCTGAATGAAAAGGTTGAACCTTTTTCTCTCAATGGGAGAAGATTCACAGTTGTTATCCATGTAGTTTCTGATGGGAATGCGGTGCTAGTCGTGGGCAGGGTTGGTAGATCTATGAGATATAAGTAGGAGGTTTTGGATTTCTGCCACGAATAGTTCGTTATGTGTATACAATACAATTGATTGAACTTCATTTGTGCAAACTGTTTACAGGCGAAATGGTACTACTATGTAATTCTTTCAGTGGTTGACGTGGAAGCTAATTTTCTTGGTAAGTGCCGTATGAAGAGTATGCTCTTTTATTCAAAGCATGATTTGTGGTTATGGTTAACTCGCCACGAGTGTATATAGTAAGAGTAACACATTTGTGAAGAAGCTAGGGGTTTTAGTCTCTGGATTGCGTTTTTGCTAAGTGGTCATCATTAACAATGGAGAAATGATATTGACGCCTCTTTTCTTCATGTTGTTTTCATCTGTAGTTGTGAAGGCCTACCAGTACACATCTATAACTAGTGTCATGCTCTTGGACTGTTTCACAATTCCGTCAGTCATACTTCTTACCTGGTTATTTTTGAAGACCAAATACAGCGCCAGGAAGTTTATCGGTGTTGCTATTTGCTTAGCAGGCCTTGTGACAGTTGTATTCTCAGACGTTCATTCAACTGACCGAGCACGTAAGTTGTTTCTGCTATTGCATACTATTTATTTGAGTTCAACATTATTCTTATTCTTGAAAAGTCTAGGGAGTAAATGATTTATCTTTATTATGAATAATGTTTATGGGATAAAGAATCGAAGGATGTATACAATTTTCCCTTTTCTTGAACCCATTCATGGGTTTGTATTTAAAAGAACGTGTTACGGAATCTTCTAATAAGCAGTAGAGTACCATCCATTAACATCCTCAATTTGCTTTACAAAAATAAACGTTTTTAGCTTATGTAATCTACAGTTTCTCATTTTACTCGCAACACATTTATGGTGTGTAGGAGGGAGCAACCCTGTCAAAGGTGACATATTGGTCATTGTTGGCTCTCTGCTCTATGCTGTTAGTAATGTCAGCGAGGTATGCTTGTGAATCTGAAATCTGGTCTCTGTATAGGTCCAACTCTGAGCCTGATTTTCAGAATACATGTATCTGTCGTAGGGTTCAAAAACCACTACATTTTTTTTGGTATAGTGTTTGGCTGTTTGCCAGCTTATTTGCTAGTTGTTGTTACTTCTCATTTGATTTTGTTTTGCTAAAAAAACTCTTGTTCATCTGTTTATTCTTTTCTAAAATGAAATAGATATGCGTTATGTAACTGTGTGCATAATACAGGAATATCTTGTGAAAAGTGCCGATCGAGTAGAACTTATGGGGATGCTTGGACTGTTTGGTGCCATTGTCAGCGCAATTCAAATGTATCCTTATTCATAATCATATGTGTTTTCCATCTTCATTAGGATAGATATGAAATATAATTAATTAGTGTACTTTGATTTTACATTTGTTGTATATGCCGTGATTCCTTAATGACTTTCGTAGAACCGTACTTGAGCGAGCTGAACTTAAATCCGTTCATTGGACAGCTGGAGCTGTACGTTCTTTTATCCTTTATCCGTCTTCCTTTTACGTTTGAGGATCGCTGAGGTTGAACATCTATTTTACTTATTTCAACTAGTTGAAATGATCATTGATGGTTACAGGCCGTTCCTTTCTTTGGGTTTGCCACAGCCATGTTCTTGTTTTACTCCTCAGTTCCGATACTGCTCAAGGTACAGAAAATGTGCATTTGAATGTGATCTCACGAATATGACAATGTATAACTTGGTCTCAAATTTGCGATACAGCTTAGTGGCGCTACAATGCTCAATCTCTCTTTGCTGACATCAGATATGTGGGCTGTTCTTATTCGCATCTTTGCTTATCATGAAACGGTGAGGTCACTAAATTTCTTATTTCCATTGTTTCACTGGTCGATGGTCCTGAGCCCTGTTGTTGTATGCGGTAGGTTGACTGGCTGTACTTCATCGCATTTGCTACCGTGGCTGTTGGCCTCATTATCTATTCATGGTATGACACCGACAGAAGAGAGTTTTTGCAACCGTTTACTCCCCGCATTTCATACTTGGTGCACTTTGTTAAATCTGATACATTCTCCTACGTATAGGGGTGAGAAAGAAGTTGAGCAGCAGCGAGCAGATGTAGCAGATGAAGAAGCCCAACGCAGTAGGCATTTTGAGGGAGAGCGAGTATTGGCTGGCTCAAGTGGAGTAAAGACATCTGGTTGTCAGAAATCTGCAGAACAGATTGCCGTGTCGAGCGGGCTAAGTTGAAAGAAAGAAAAACAAAGGAAAGTGAAAGCACATTACAGTTGGTTTGAATAGCAGCAGTAGCAGTGTGTATAAACATGGATCTGAAATTGGTCGCAGAGGTGAAAAATGAAACATAAAATATAATGAATGAAGATATTTGTATGTATACAAACAAAAAGAATGTCAACCTGAATCAGATGTTCCATGAATAGAGAATTTTGATGCGCCTGGCAATGTGTAACATCATCTGGGGTTGCCTTGAGTATGGTGGGATGTGGGTCTCTTTTTGGATCATTGATAGCCTCCACCATAAGGTTGTTGTCCACCACCCATCATCGGAGGATGATTATTGTAGGGTGACCCTGGAGTTGGCTGATGCATCATGGTACTGCCTTGTCCCATGCTCAAATTCATTCCCATGCCGCTGCCAGGAGCAAAACTCATACCCATGGATTGTTGATTCATGACCCCCACAGGATGTTGTTGTTGACTCATGCCTCCATAGCCTGGTCCCGGGCCCATATTCATCGTGGGACTTGCCCAAGGCCTCAGAGCACCAGCACCGGCACGACCAATGCCAGAACCAGATCCCATAGCTTTGCCCATGTTCACTGTATGTACTAACGGTGTTGCAGCTGGCTTTTCCATCCTCTTTTCTTTTCTATTTATAGCATCAAAATCAATCCCAATATCTGCCAGCGGATTAGTTTTAGCTGCATATTACAAGGAGCACAAGTTAGATTTGCCTGATGGGCATCTGCTTTAGAGTGAAAGTGATTGGAAAAGAAATAAAGAAAAAAGTACTTACATCCAGATATGTTCAAATTGACCAGACCTCGGCTGAGTGTATCTGCCCACACACTGGACTTGGTCTCAAACTTCTTGTCTTTTGTTGGTTCAGGAACAATAGCAAGAGGTCCAGCAGTGGCTTGGGATGTGATTTGGTTAGGTGGTTCTCTTTGCGAAATGACGCCTCCAAGACCATTGCCGTTCTGATTTGATGCAGAAAACTGGGATGAAAGGAAGTTACCACCATTGTACTGCCCATTAGCTGCATAAGATTGTCCAGGAACCATGCGGGATTCCTGTTTCTGTTGGAGAAATGCACCATTGTAATTCAGAGCAGTCGACTCTGTTTGACCTTGAGGATTGATGGGAGAATTTCCAAATGACAAGCCCGGCTGCTGAAAAAACCCACCAGTATGCGGCTGGGCATTTGACAGATGTGAAGATACAGGAACCATGTGGGGAGCTCCAGGGGATGTTGTTGCTGCAGACTGTTGATGAGGAAAGCCACCGTTGTAGCGCTGCGGATTTTGTTCCTTCATACCTAGGGGAGCCATGTGCATAGAACTTGGTTGCTGAGGATTCATGGGCATGTTTCCTAATGAAGAAGCTGGTTGTTGAAGAAAACCACCAGTATTGTTCTGTCCATTTGGTGCATATGAAGATCCAAGACCCATATGGTGAGTCCCTGACAGCTGGTGAGGATTTTGTTCTTGTTGACCCTGAGGAGCTATCTGTGGAGTGCCTGGTTGCTGAGAATTAATGAGAGGATTGCTTTGTGAAGAACCTGGCTGTTGAAGAAACCCAACACTAATCTCCCGTGCAGCAGATGAATATGTAAATCCAGGAGGCATATGGGGAGTCCCTGGGGCTGTGGATGTATACTGTTGGAGGAAAAAAACATCATTTAGGCTCTGAGGATTCTGATCATTTTGACCTTGAGGAGCCATCTGTGGCACACCGAGCTTTTGAACGAAACCTTCACTGTCATGGCGGGCATTTAGTTGAGGAGCCAAGTGTGACGACACTGGAACTGATGATGCAGAGTGTGTGAAGAAACTTTCCTTATAGTTCTGGGCGTCTGGTTCCTTTTGACCCTGAGAAGCCACTGGTGACGAACTGAGTGGAAAACTTGGGTGCTGAGGGATGACACCGTTTGCATAATGATGTGTATTCGCTCCAAAAGATGATCCTGGAGCCATGGAGGAAGTTGCTTGCAAATTAGATCCAGACTGTTGGAGAAAGCCACCACCAAATATATGAGAATCTTGTTCTGTTTGACCATAAGGAGCCATGGAAGTTGGCTCTGTAGAACCTAAATTCTGAAAAAAGTCCCCACCATTAGGTTGATTATGTGGATGAGTGGCAAAGTGAGAATCCTTGCCAGGCTGTGATGGGGGCGGAAGTCCCTGCTGTGGGAAAAAATCTGAATTAATCTGAGCAGTCTGTCTACTGGGGGATTGATCAGCCAAGTACGAGGTCACTGAAGGCATGACTCCTGCTTGCTGATGGTAGCCACCAAATGCATCATTAGATTGAAAAGATTGGCCTGGCAAAACATGAGGCGTCTCCTGGGCCACAAAACCAGATGGCGGGAGAATGCCAGCAAGAATGTCAGTTTCCTGGTCATGAAATCCTGAGGGCACTATTTGTGTGTTTTCGGCAGAGAACTGGTCATGAGGCACGTGAACGTCCGATGGTGTATAAGAGACATTGCCAAATGGGGTCCCATAGTCAAAATCTGTCTGAGGCGCAAATGATTGAGCTGGAAGCAATTCCAGACCTCGGCTCATGGTTGGCTGAAAGGGAGGGTTCTGAGTTTGAGTTTGGTCGCTGTCTGTTGAAGGAGTGGCTCTAAAAGGTGCTTCGCCAAATGGATCTTCAAAAGACTGCATTAACAGAGAGTGATAATTTCAGTGACAGTTGAACACCTAACATGATTAAAATCTGAGGTCTATATACATTTTCTCAGAACAACAACTTGTATGAATCAGTGAACATATATCAGTGTCGACATTTGCTGATTTACCTCGCTTAAGGATAAATTCAACATTTTTTAAAATATAGTAGTCGCATCACCCTATATTATCATGTTAACGACTTTAATCACTTACCTGATTAAAACGGGGAAAAGTGGCTGAAAAAGTGGCTCCAGATCCAGAGTCCATCAAAACATCAACTCCAGAATCTGTTGCAGATGAAGCAGGCATATTTGCTGAATCATGCACGAAAGAGTCAGACAAGGAGCCAAATAGGTCCACTTCAGCACCATTTGAAGTCACTGCTGGGGCTGCTAAAAATATGGGACAAAAGTTAATACTATGTTTCTTAACATTAATGTATTGCTTTTACATATCATATAGAAGATAGCTTATAAAGTTGCACTTGTATTTTCTGAGATATCATGTACCAAATAAACGCGTGCAAGATAACAATAGCAGTTCATGCTACAGCACATTAAATTGTCCAGAAACTGTGCAGATACTATGAGTAGCAAAGTGCCAAAAAGAAGAAAAGGCTACCATTGTTTCAAAGATCTATAAAAGGAGAGAATACCCTTAGACATGAGTGATAGACATTTGTCATTTCCTACCAACTTCACAATGCAAACATACATAATATACCTTAGGATTGTGAACATTGATATTTGAGTCAGAGGTTTATCTACCTGATGCTTGACCATGTGGATCGAATTCATCAGAGTTGACAATACCATTAATAACAGGGGGTTCCGAAGTTCGTTGTTCAGAATTTGAATGGGTTGCACTGCTGGTAGCAGGTGGAGATGCTGGTCTAGAAACAGTCGCTGAGGGATCTCCACTCCTAATTCAAGAGAAGAATCAGAACAGAATGAAAGTGACTGCAAATGCAAGATTAGAATATGCCAGTGCATTAAACTCTGTTATTTATAACTCTTAAATGAGTTACTCTATCGAGAGAGAGGCTTGGGTATGATATAAAAGAAATTACCTTTCACTGTGAACAGAAGTCCGACCTTCGACCACAGCTTCCTCATAACTGGGGGGATCACCAGGATTCTTTTCATAATATCTTCGGTTTTCATTCCTGCCAACAGTATACATAAACACATAAGCACTACAAGGTAGATCTAACCGCTAAGACTTGAGCAGAATTATCAATTCCGTTAGTAGAGAAGGGAGCCCTTGGAATTTACCTTCCATCTTGAGAATAGTCATCAGGTCTGACACCACTTCCCCTGTAGAAGGCAATAATGATAAAAGTATTAAAACAGAACTAGGGATCATCTAGCAAAGATTCCTGACAGTATATGCAAGTGAGAAGACATATTTTATGCAAGATAAGTTTTCTTGTCAACATATACTACTGATACTACCCATTACATAGTACAATTTACATCGATTAATGACAACATTTAGTAGGCAAGAGATACTGAGAATTAAGCTGGCCCTCACAGCTCATTATGATCCACAAGATAAGATTTGGAGTAAGGTATTGAGCCATTGGTTTTGAAGAGTAAACATACCGTGACGAAGAGTAGCCATCATCATCAGCATGGTTACCATTTCTTTTAGCACTTCTACTTCTAACAGAATTATTTTGATCATCAATGTTTCTCCTTCCTTGTTGCTCATCATCCACAGAACCATCTCGACTGTATCGAGTTTCTGACTCTCTATCGCTGCGATCACCATCGCGACTAGAGAAATCCCCATATCTACCATAACGATCTTCTTTTCCGTGGCCATTTTGATTCTCTTCATTATATCGGTCATCATATCCTCCAGGGCTTGGATATGAGCCAGGCTTGCCAAACCTAAATAAAAGGAAGGCATGTGAATCAATCGATTACACCAACAGATAACTTTTAACAAACTATTCTTTACGTTCTTTGAGACCATAATGCAAACCCAAAAGATACTTGAAAATTTAGTCGATGGCATGGTAAGTTATAAACATGGTTATCAACACTGTGTTTTTGGGCTTTTGTCTACCATGCTTTATTAAAAAAAAATCCAGTATTTGGAACAGCCCCAACACAGTATTCAACAGCAAAAAATTTCAGTATTCGGAAACACCGAATGTTCCTGGCCATTTTACTCAAGTTGTCAGTAAGAGAATGGGACTGCATCTATAAAAGAGCATAATTTGACTAGTAACCACATTAAACCTTTGATTTCTAGAGACAGATCATTTAGCAAGTTATCAGAGGGAGGGGAAACTCACTTGTCCCCGTTAGCAGAAGCTTTTTGCCTGACCTCTTGTATCCTTTCTTTGTCAGACACAAGAAGCACAAGACTCTGGGATTTTCTTCTAACATTGCTACCTTGATCCCTCCCACTAGAGTCAACATATTGAAATTGTGAAAGAGTCTGCAAGGTGATAAAATGTGGGCAATTTAAAACTTTGAGCTTTAGGAGAACAATCAAATAAACTACAATGAGAAAGAGAAGAACCGATATTTGATGAGCATGTTCTTTAATCTCATCGATGACACATTCTGGCCCATTGGCTACAAGGTATTCCAATACAATCAGTGCCTGCAAACCACCAATAGAGACTTATCAGTCTTTACCTCGAGCACGATTGGAGTGTATAAAGTAGCATGTGCGGCTATCCTAAGCAATGGTATAAGTGAAAAGCACAACAGAACCCTCCTACACCATATGTTAAATTTGGTAATCTTGGATTATTTAGATAATGATATAAAATATACCAAGTTGGATGTCGGTCAGCGATATACACCCCGGAGACATAATTTATATGGTTAGCACCAGTGTATCTACACAGTAACTAAGATTTCTAGATTGCTTACAGAGGATGAAAACCAGCTTTTCACACTTCTTTTTTATGCATTCATTGCTATTAAGTTTTTGGCAATAGTTGAAGACAATTGTTCAAGAGTTCTGAATACAAGCACGTTTCCTCCAATAAACCACGGGAACAAGGATTCTTCACTCTCAATTTTCTGGTTTCTCGAAGAAAATACTAGACTACATGCACTATTTCTTTCAATCACTTCTAAATCAAACAGATAATAGAAAAGAAAGACTAATCTACAAACAATTTAGCACATTGTATGGAAGAGATTGGCTAACCTTGTGCACATGTCGCCAGTTCTTTCCAGTATCATTGAGTCGCTTCCAGAGCACCCCCATAATCATTTGGAAATCAGTTCTAGAACACAATAAATGAATAACAATTAAGAAAGAACCATGGGTACCCCAAGCATATTTGCCAAGGGTGTGAAGCTTACTGGTTTCGCGAGGCTTGAGCAATATCAGCAAGATGAGAACCATGGGGACCCCAAGCTTCATTGCTAGTGGCATCTAGAACCTAAGGGCAATAATAGAAAGCACAAATAATCTCAAACAAGGTCATTGGATGGTTAAGTGAAAGTATTTCACGTGGTAGTTATGTATGGTAGTACAAAAATTTGACATATTTATTTACTCGACCTACACGATGTAGCATTTCTCTTTATGATGAAACATTAAAATTCTGAAGGACAGGTTTGTTCAACTATATGATAATCACTAAGAGGCAAATGTGTTCATATTTGGCGATACAATGTCAATCATGCTTGAAGCCTCGACATCTCACTATGGTACAAACTTCAGCTGAACTTATATAAAACAGAAGGAAAGAAAAATGTAATGGTCACATTGTAGGACAGGTAATTCAGATGTAGTATAATGAACATCAACATTCCGAAAATATAGCATCTTAATGAATATGAATAATGCAAATGATAAAGAACTACCTTTCTCTCTAATCCAGGAACTTTGAGTACTTTCTTATTGACCCCCCGTTTACTGAAACCAATAGAAAAGGAACCGTGAATATTTAGAAGCCTTAATTCTTTATGGAACACAGGAACAAAAACACAATTAAGTTATATCAGTACAAAGAGTTCAAACATTTAAAAAACTTCAGTGACCCGAAAAAAGTGTTGCTTTTATGAACAATGAACAGAAAGAAAGAATAAGGCTGACTAACATAAAAGTTCCTAAAACATTTAACAGAACTTACAGGTCTCTGACAGTTTGACCCAATGCCTTCTTCATTGTCCTTGATGCTCAAACACAGTACTCTACCTCCAAATCAAAATTGTGCTGAAAGCAATCACCAAATCCTGGAGAAAAACAAAACACATGAATACATTTTCTAGACAATGTGAATCCTTGAACACCAATGACGATTGTCTTAAACTTCCACTAAACTACACATCTAACAAAACACAATACATATTAACATATGCTAAATGTCAATGATCCTCAAATAATCAAATTGTACAATTACCCAAAGGATCCTAAATTAAACACAGATCCGTGTGGACAAGAAGCCACCAAATTCAATCCATGTGTGGTTACTTTCTATTCACAATTTCACAATCAGCAATCTCCAGCACCCAATTAAAATCGTGCCTACAATGTAAAATCAGTTCACTAGAAATCTAGAACAAGTACATAAAATAAGAAGCATAGTTTCCAACCAAATGTAAGAGCAATCTTCAACCTTCTACCTTAATTAGCACCAAAGAATCACTCAAATCACCGAAATACCATAAATGGATCAAATTTCAAACAACAAACCATAACCAGAAATCCCTCTCAACATTTGAATTATTCCAAACGCGTTTTCAACTACCGGAGCGAGATCGGGCCAGATCAAACACAACGAATATAAATAATTAAAAAATACAAATCGAATGGAATGGAATACGTAATGAAAATCGACAAGCCAACAAAGCTGGCAGAAGCAGAAACATACATCATACCGAAACCGGAGGCCGCGTCGGATCCATACCGACAAACATATTCAAAAAAACACGAAAAACAAATGTTCAAGAAATCAAGCGAACCTGAGGAGATGGAGAAAACGCGGAGCGGAGGAGATCGTGGAGATGGCGAATTCCGGATCCGCCGATATTATGTAGAGAGAGAATCTGAAGAGAGAGAAGAAGAGGAGGGAAAAATATTGACAGACTGCCTGCCAAACTTCAACGCTCAACTATTTATTTATTTTTGCTTTCATTTTCATTTTCATTATTATTAGTCTCCATTTTCTCTAATTTAGTTTTTATATATTTTGAGGCATTCACAAAAAGATGTTAAATTAATTTGAGTTTGGAATACGACCTAATTTTTAATTTTTTAAAATAAAAACATTACATCATTTTGATATGGTTGTATTTGATTTGACTGCATCAGATCTAAACTCGTTCCATCATACCTCATTTTAGGCAAAATGTACATCTCTCAACAGATTTGGATTGGGATTTTCTGCCACTGATGATCGGATTAGGGCTTCTGATTTCAGCTCAGTTGGACATTGGTGAATGATGTAAGAAAACAGAGCTTTCATGCATGCCACATGAAACCAGAGGCCATGGAGATGATTAATGTTTTAAATGATTTATATTTATATACTAAAGAAGACAATGTGGATGAAATCCCTAATGTAGAATGCATGTCTAGTTAAATGAAATCAAACATAAATGGGATAGCTGAGGTCCTGAGCGCTGGCTCTGTTCTTGCTTGAAGCATTGACTTCATCTTGTTGAATGAGCATACAAGGATCACAAAGTGCAGGACAGCAGCCAAAGATTTTGAATCATCACGGTGGCTTGAATGGAAGGATTTGAGGGGTTTGATTGAATTCATGGCCTTATTGAATGAAACTGAAGTGATAGGAGCTTGATGTCTGGCTGGTGGCAGAGTCATCGAGCCTCCATTTATTCTGATGCTAAAATCTGAAACGGAGAATTGGGTAAGAGAAGGTTGGAATTTGGAGTTATGGAAGATGAAGAGGATGGTGAAGGACTTACTTGAGTGGTGAAGATGAATGGCTAAGCTGCTCTGAGGGTCTAGTAGGGGATGGGGGGCGGTGGAGAATTGTAGAGGTAGAGTGGTGGCGGAGATTTTGGTGGTGGTGGAGGGGACTTGTAGATGTATGGAGGAGGTGGGGATGGGGATGGTGGTGGTGGGGATTTGTAGACGTATGGGGGGTGAGGTTCTGGGGAGGGTGGTGGTGGAGACTTGTAGATGTAGGGTGGTGGTGGAGATGGGGAAGGTGGTGGTGGAGATTTGTAGATGTAGGGAGGTGGAGGAGATGGCGAAGGTGGTGGGGGTGACTTGTAAATGTAGGGTGGTGGAGGAGATGGCGAAGGTGGTGGGGGTGACTTGTAAATGTAGGGTGGTGGAGGGGATGGTGAAGGAGGAGGTGGTGATTTGTAAATGTAGGGAGGTGGAGGGGAGGGTGATGGTGGTGGAGGTGAGTTGTAGATGTAGGGTGGTGGTGGAGATGGAGACGGAGGAGGTGGTGATTTGTAGATGTAGGGAGGGGGAGGAGATGAGGAAGGTGGTGGGGGTGACTTGTAAATGTAGGGTGGTGGTGGAGATGGAGATGGAGGAGGTGGTGATTTGTAGATGTAAGGAGGTGGAGGGGAGGGTGATGGTGGTGGAGGTGACTTGTAGATATAAGGTGGTGGAGGAGACGGAGAAGGTGGCGGTGGACTCTTGTAGTAGTATGGTGGGGGTGGAGAATGTACTGGTGGCGGTGGGCTCTTATAATAGTAAGGTGGTGGTGGAGAATGCACTGGTGGGGGTGGGCTCTTGTAGTAGTATGGTGGTGGCGGAGAATGTACTGGTGGCGGTGGGCTTTTGTAGTAGTATGGTGGTGGCGGAGAGTGCACCGGTGGGGGTGGGCTCTTGTAGTAATACGGTGGTGGCGGAGAGTGCACCGGTGGAGGTGGGCTCTTGTAGTAGTACGGTGGTGGTGGAGAGTGCACCGGTGGTGGTGGGCTCTTGTAGTAATATGGTGGTGGCGGAGAATGCACCGGTGGCGGTGGACTCTTGTAGTAGTAAGGTGGTGGTGGAGAATGTACCGGTGGTGGTGGGGATTTGTAGTAGTATGGCGGTGGTGGAGAATGCACCGGTGGCGGTGGGCTCTTGTAGTAGTAAGGTGGTGGCGGAGAGTGCACCGGTGGGGGTGGGCTCTTGTAGTAGTAAGGTGGTGGCGGAGAATGAGCCGGTGGGGGTGGGCTCTTGTAGTAGTATGGTGGTGGTGGAGAGTGTACCGGCGGTGGTGGGGATTTGTAGTAGTACGGCAGTGGTGGAGAAGGCGAGGGAGGAGGTGGAGACTTGTAGTAATAAGGTGATGGAAGAGAATGAACCGGCGGTGGTGGTGACTTGTAGTGGTAAGGCTCAGGTGGAGGAGGGGACTTGTAGTAATAAGGTGTGGGAGTAGCCGGTAGTGGCGGTGGAGGGGACTTGTAGTAGTAAGGCTTGGGAGGAGCCGGCGACGGAGGTGGAGGAGACTTGTAGTAGTAAGGGGGCAGTGGATGAAGGGGCGCCGGTGGTGGCGGACTCTTGTAATAGTAAGGAGTATGCGGTGGCTTGGCCTTGTGACATTCCTCATAAGGCTTTTTGGGTGCAAAAGCAAAGGATTTGGCAGACAGAACAACTTCATATTTGTTTTTGGACTTGAGCTTCAAATGGGCTCCTTTCTTCCCATGGTGGAAGTCAGTTGGGATGCTGCATTTGGAACCCTTTGGGGCAGCGTGGAGGGCAGCCTTGCAGGCCTTAGCCCCATATTTGCCATAGTCAAAGTCGTTGACCGTGATGGCATACTTTCCGTTGACCTTTGTCTTTCCATAGGCCACTATCTCCTTGTCACCGGCTTCGCATGTGATCTTCACAACAGCACCTGAAATGGTACAGTTCAGAAGATTTGAGAAACCTATGTCTGAAATTGTGGTAGAATGAAGCATTAATGTTTGAGTAATTTGTTACCTTTGAGATGTTTCTTGTCATGGGATTTGGTTGGGTATTTCCAGTCATAGCACCTGTAGCAGTACACTTTGCCAACTACTCTAACTATCAATGGATGGTGGGGGTGGGGGTGGGGATGAGGATATGGAGTTGGTGGTGGTGGAGATTTGTAGTGGTATGGTGGAGAGTGGGGTGGTGACTTGATTGGGGGTGGTGGAGATTTGTAGTAGTATGGCGGTGGTGGAGAATGCATCGGTGGCGGTGGGCTCTTGTAGTAGTAAGGTGGTGGTGGAGAGTGCACCGGTGGCGGTGGGCTCTTGTAGTAGTAAGGTGGTGGCGGAGAATGAGCCGGTGGGGGTGGGCTCTTGTAGTAGTATGGTGGTGGTGGAGAGTGTACGGGTGGGGGTGGGCTCTTGTAGTAATACGGTGGTGGTGGAGAGTGCACCGGAGGGGCTGGGCTCTTGTAGTAGTAAGGTGGTGGCGGAGAATGAGCCGGTGGGGGTGGGCTCTTGTAGTAGTATGGTGGAGGTGGAGAGTGTACCGGTGGTGGTGGGCTCTTGTAGTAGTATGGTGGTGGTGGAGAATGCATCGGTGGGGGTGGGCTCTTGTAATAATAAGATGGTGGAGGTGGAGAATGTACCGGTGGTGGTGGGCTCTTATAATAATAAGATGGTGGAGGTGATGGGGATGGAGGTGGAGGAGATTTGTATACATAAGGTGGCGTAGGAGATGGGGAAGGTGGCGGTGGAGATTTGTACACGTACGGTGGTGGAGGAGACGGGGAAGGTGGCGGTGGTGATTTGTACACGTATGGTGGTGGAGGAGACGGGGAAGGTGGAGGTGGTGATTTATACACATATGGTGGTGGTGGAGATGGAGATGGCGGCGGTGGTGACTTGTAAATGTATGGTGGTGGTGGAGACGGGGAAGGTGGTGGCGGTGATTTGTAAATGTACGGTGGTGGTGGAGACGGCGAAGGCGGTGGCGGTGACTTATAAACGTAAGGTGGTGGTGGAGATGATGAAGGTGGTGGCGGCGATTTATAAACGTAAGGTGGTGGTGGAGAAGGCGACGGAGGTGGTGGCGACTTGTACACATATGGAGGAGGAGGAGGAGAAGACAAAGGCGGTGGCGGGGACTTATACACATACGGTGGCGGCGGAGAAGCATATAAATAAGGATCGGCAGTCACAGAACCCACATTGCTACAAACAACTACCAACACAGCCAAGGCCAAAACCGCCAATTGCGGCTTAAGACGACCCCATCTGGGGCCGCCGCCGCCGGAGATCATTTTTTACTCGGCACTCTTCGATCAAAATCCCCACAACGTTTCTCTCCCTTCAAAATTTTCAAACTCTCGGAAAGAGAGAGAGAGGGATCGATCAGTTGGATGATGAGAATGAGTTTAGTCGCTGAATATATTTATAGCATCAATTAGTCGTCGCTAAAGAGCTGTCTGCAATAATTCGAAAATTTGATTCCTTATGATTAGCTGTACAAGTAGGGTTTACTAAGGGCGTGTTTGGATCATGCAAATAGTTAATTTGTTTTTTCATCATGAACCGGAGAACAAGGCAACCTACTGCGCATTAATTTTAATGCAAAATTCAACTTTACATGCATGCAGACCCGAAACTGGGTTTGTTTATTTAGTTTTTGCAGCTTCCGATCTTGTCTTTCTCAGTTTCTGCGAAAGACAAGTTCATGTTCAGACCCGGGCAGCCCGACCCGGTTAACTCAGTTTCTTGTGTTTTCACTATTACACAATTTTGATACTTTTACATAAGTAAAAATGCAGCTCTTTATTCATTCCAAAAGCACAAAAATCGAGAAAACATCATATTAGGGAGGTTAAAAACGACACATTTGTATGATTCCACTGATTGAGTGCAATGCACAGCACTACAACCTCAAAATTTGGCAAAGTTTAGAGCTGGGGGTGACCTGGCAGTAGTGAGCTTTTGGACCACCAAATGAGACCTGAAATGGTGAGCTTAATTGAAAGTGGTTTGATCACATTACTCCTACTTTAATGCCTTTAGCTGCTGCAAGAGGAATATTTGGTGAAATGTCGCCCTGTGAGTTATTCCCAAAGCTTTAACCAGTGCTATAACTCCTAATGAAAACACACCACTGTTATCAGGTCTTGGTTTACTAACCCTATGGAAAATGTGGAATGGTTAAGGGTTCTTCATGTCAATGGAGTTGCTCAAATTAAAATATTCATATTCCGGTCAGAGAGACGGAGAGAGAGAGATAGAGAGAGAGAGGTTTAATGGACAATAACTAGTGAGAGAATTGAAATGAGAGCTCAATTGTCCCAAAAAGTCTATAGGTTGGATTAATCAGGGTTTAGAAAATGACCCAACTAAAAAGACTTTTGGATTCATTTGAACAGATAAAATTTGATCAGTCAATAGAAATTTGCAACTGAAATTACCGTTGCACATTTTCTATATCGAAATCGCCACAAAATTAGGTCAAGTTCATCTATTCTGAAACACAGATCCCGGGAGGAATTTGCCATTTTTTGAATCCTTGGCACTAATTAAACTTTTTAGAGATATGTGCTTTATTCGGCAATGGCGTGATCCACTAGGTCTAGATGAGGAACATTATTGTTCCTTCGGCTGGCACATGATACTTGAGCTATATACGGAATGAACATGCTAAACATTATTAAGTAGATCTTGAGCAGTTGCTACATGCCTGATTTTATCAGAAAACGAATCCCAGTCGATATAGAATTCTCAATCATTTTCCAATGAATCAACCAGGCATGAATATAGACCACGTATATCAGCAATCTGAGGTTTGAGACAACTTGCACCATGTTAAGATCTCAACCAAACCCTAATATAAAATTGAGTAGGTGAAAAATAAGAGACAACTAATGCAAGTGTCATGTTACATAGAGAGATTAAGCCGCCTTAGACGGCCTTATTAATGCAATAAGCACTTACAGCTATGGATATCAATTACTTTAATTTTAGGGTTTAGAGAGATCAATATATATGTATTTAAGGGTCTCTCCCAATGTACCTTATCTCTTGAGATGCACCAGCTCATTCAAATTAAACACATATACCGTTCCTAATAGTCCTAGAGCATCTGCACCGGTGAGAGCAGCCGTTGGATGATTTAGGGCTGAAAATCTTATAAATGAGCTGGAAGGTGCTGAAAAAGCTGCTGATTGAACCTTAAATCATTCAGCAATTGTTGTGACAGCTGTTCTCACCGGTACAGATGCTCTTATGTGTATGCCCTAATAGTGCCTAAAGCACTTATGTGTATGCTCTAATAGTGCCTAAAGCAGCTGTGCACATATTAAATTTCTAGCTACCAGAGAATAGTAGGTCGTGCCCTTTGATCTAAGATCCAAAACCGATACGCATATAGCTCCACTGTGAGTCTATATATATAATGAAAGTCATCTTCTTAGCGTCTGTCGATTGGAATCACAAGGACTGGTCATTAAGTTTGTAGAGAGATGTTGCTCAGCATTTGGTCAGATAGCATGGGCTTGAAAAAACTAGGGTATTTGGTTTCATGTCCCTCTCATTCTTTATGAATACATCTTATCTACAACAACAAGTTTATGTAATCCAGACCTTAATTGTGTGAATTTGCTAGATATATCGGATCATATCCCTTATATGACTTAAAAGTTTAAGTTCAGAGGTAACGGTTTTTGTAATCCAATATATCATAACAAACTATCCTTCAAACTAGCGTTGTGAGACAATTCTTCAAGTGTTTATCTCTAACACTCCCCCTCACTTAAGGAATTGAGCAGTTCTTGAACTTAATCTTTTGAGTCACACGTGGATTTTGTCCGATATATCAAGCAAATTCACAAATAGAGTAATGCATATGAGAATCTTCTTTAATAAAACTGCACTTATTTATATCATCGCGCTTTAAATTAACATTGACTGAGTTTTGTTTAATTATAGGTTTAACTGATCCCTAGGGCATATATGCCTTATAGATAGGTCTAATATACTTAACAATCTTAGGAGGGTGGTGATGTTTGTTGTTAATCCTTAATCCGACAAAATCTCATGCCACGTTAGAGATTGAAAATTAGAGATACATCAACCTGTCCAAATATTTGATATTTAAATTTTAAGAAAGATTTGTCGATGCGATGACATGTGGGTTTAGATTCGATCCAACCAATTCCAATATAGTATTATCAAAAACGTTGTAAATGATGTGACAATTTTTTGAAGTAATTTTCATTTTGTGACATGTTTCGAATAATGACAAACAGTTATTTATTGATGTATAACGTGAGATTTCCAAGTCTGGAAAGTAACGTTTTTATCTGTATTTGTATCCTTAATCTTTGCAGAAATGATAATGCCAGGAAATGGACAATAGATTAGCACATGATTGTTTTCCTGCATTTAAATGCAATATTTATCACCGACTAATGTCTGTCTGTCTGTCTGTCTTCATGTGCAGGAGAAAGAGTGCAATGCCCTACAATTTAGGGCTCCTCATATGCCCACTAGTGTACCATATTTTGAATATTTAACCCTAGGAAAATGAAAGACTTACCTCACAAATCAGATGATAACTCCATACCTCAGTTTCAAGGTCTGACACGTAAGGGTGCGTTCTTTTGAACATGTTAAACTGATCTAAATTGGAATTAGTTAAAATAAAAATTAACTGTATTAAAATTTTAAATAATTAAAATGAAATGAGCTGAACGGAACTGAACTGTCGGAAGTTTAAGTTCAAAAAAAGGAGTTAGTAAATCAATGAGATTGGTCAACACAAGAATACAAAATGTGTACATATAGACACATGTGAATTCTAGCTTTTCCAAGGGATTAGGTCTTCGAAATTAAACCCTAAAGTGGAGCTAGCTAAGCAAGCCAAGACAAATTAGTACATGGCTCATTTTATCACAAAACCCTACCTCACATTCCTTGATAAATACATCAAATTCAAATAAGTTGGTGTATCAATTTCTTCATTATTTACCTAAATTCCATCTATCAAAATCCGTTGCATTATGTACCTAATACCTTGGACCATGCCGACATTCCTAATTTCTTCCTTACAGGTTGGCAATGCTTTACAAACACTTAACTAGACTCTGACCTTTGATTTGTTTTGCATGGATGGACTAAGTCCTGTAACTACAACATTCTGGTCCGAGGAACGAATACGAATCATTATAAGCTTAGTTTGTCTTATCTGTTTTTCATCAACGCCATTTTTTACATCATTCAAAATCAACTGTACAAAAATTATAACATATTTATAATAAGATAGCTGATAGCCTTAATTATTAACTTTGCCCAGATAATTTTCGAACGTAACATGACACAAATTTGTGGTGTTACAATAACTGATTGAAATTGGTACAAACAAGAGAGAAAGATCTCTACCACCTTCTTCTAGGAATCTATCTAGGGTTTATATCTTTGGGCAGAATGTTCTTCACAAGTTGGTGGTTGAAAAGTCAATTTGTATTGGTTTGTTAATCTTGTGGTAACTGGGTGAAATAGTACTCTAAATATCATAGCCTAAACCTTTTGCTTAGCTGTAAAACAAGAGCAAAAAGTAGTAATAAATAATTTTAACTTTTAGTTTCTTTTGTTAGCTAAACTCTAAATTACTTCATTTATATTTGCTTTTCAACTAACTTCAAACATGAACAAATACTTTTTTGTGGTTGAATGAAGAAATTAAAATTAAAATTTTTCATAATTTTATTTGAAGAAAAATATAAAATTAAAAAATCATGTTGTATTATAAACACAGAACACAAAACGATGATGTATTACATTATATTTTGCTGCCAAGTAATGAATCTCGTTCTGATCATCCAGTAAAAATAATTTTTATCTAAAATAATTAATTTTATGTTTAACTCAATTGATTTTTCTCAAACTCAGTCATATTTAAAAATTAATTTAAATTAATTAAATGATTCGATTTAATTTTCACATCTGAGAAATAAATTTTCATTTATTGGATAATTGGCCCAGCCCAATAAGAGGAAGCGGGGTTTGCCGGGAAATCTAGGCCCAGCGGGCCCACTTTCGATGGATTACGAACCAAGGCACGTCTCTCTTGCACATTTACGATTATATCTTCCGAAGATGCGACGCCATTTTTCTGCTCTGGAAAAAGCTTCCTCCCGCTTCTCCGAATGGCGGTATGGTATCAGACCTAATCTCGATTTTTGATTAAAGTGTTGACTTGTTCGCTGCATTCTGTTTCGACGATTTTCGTTCATCTTGTTGAATCATGTTGTTGTTTAGCCGTTGCATGGATTTCTGCTGTTTAAGTTTAGGGTTTCGCGATGAATCATCAGATATTGAGTGATTTGTGGTGTTTAAGCGTCAATTATTTATCGGAAAATTGATTTTTAATGGCGGAATCATGTTGATTCGAGATAATTTTATGAAGTTAGGTCTGTTGTCAATTTGTGCAGGATATCAATAATTGCTTCTTTCGCTCTAATGTAGTTGCGAAGCCATTAACGCAAAAACTAGTGTCCAGTAAATTTGAATTAGATTTCAGTGTTCCATTCAACTATGCTTTCTCTTGATTTAATTGGCTCGGTGAGCCGGCTTTCATTAAGTGTAAACATGGTTTGGATTACACCATGAAGGACCAGCTGCTGCGCATTGAAATTGAACCAACATTGGCGGCTTTTACTTTCAGCCTTTCAGGATCCTAACAATTGTTAGCTAGCATTAAATCCTACCAAAAGCAATCAATCACAGTAACTTTTTTGTTCTTTCTTTTTGGTCACTGTATACTGAGTGTTGTTAAAGTGTTTTAAATAGTCAGGTGCAGATATATATTGCATATGTGGGTTCTGCCTTTTATTTTTTGCTTCATGCCTTGGTGTACCATTAAATCTGTTCCAGTCTGACGTAATGATTTTTATTTTTATTTTGTATTCTATGGGTGTTGAAGTTTACATATGTGTTTGCATGTCTGCATGATGCTTTTACAGCTTCATGATTTGTTTGTCCGGTTTATGATAGGAACATAATTTTGTCTGAGCAGGACGGTCCTCTCCTGGTCCTGCGTGATAGTATTTTTCAATCAAGTTTTCTTGGGGAATCATTTTCCTCCCTTGACAGACTTTCTGGCATTTATGATACATCCAGTATCAAAGACTCCCTTAGAGTCTACAATGTCAAGATGAACTAGCATGCACCATCTACCCTATGAACTCATGATGTGGCATCCACTTCATGACAAGGTAGGCCACATTCCATTAGTTTCTTCCTGCTGTCTTATATACTTTGAGCGAGGTTTTGATGTGCCTTTTATTCATAAATGGAAAATTGGAGCTGGTCTCTTTCATTTTTTATCACTAAAGTAACTTTAAATAGTAGTTAAGTTATTAAGAATCATTAAATTAATCACATGTTCCTAAAAGAGGATAGCTAAAATATTACACTTGAATTTTGAAGCAGTGAGACACAGACCAGAGAAGGCCTCAAAATAGGAGAGCATTAATAAATCAGGATTGTGGTTATGAGTTATAACTCTGAAGGGGCAATGGTGTCGGTATGAACCACTCAAAAATGTTTAAATGGAACCATTTAATGGAGAGTTCATGGATTCAACAACCCAGTGTATAGAGAAAGGAAGCTTCAATTTATTATTAGTTGTTGGTATTGGTAAACACCTTAAACCCCCACATTTAATTTTTCTTCTCCTGAATCTAGTGCAAACAAGAGTTATGCATGCATGCATTTCCCATACCTTCAGTAGTTGACAGTCATTTAGCGGTTACTGTTTATTGCAATATCTAATCTTACTTTTACCCTACATAGTCATAACTCTAAATGGACATATATCTGTTCTGCTCATACATAAAGTCAGCTACTAATTAATTAGCTATTTCAAATATTTACTTAAAACCGAAAAGCATAAGATGTGAACCGAGCAAACACATTAATTATAAGCCTAGTTCATTCCTTGTGGGATGCTGTATCCACGATACAATGTTAATAATGATATTCAACACAAGCATACAAGTTTAACTGAAACATACAGTTGTAAATCTCCAAGAACTGGATTTGTAAATGAACTATGTTGTTTCTTGAATGATGTGTTGCAGTTGTGCGTGGCATCAAGATATGGGCTGTGGTTTCTATCTCGTTTATGTTGGATTATTAATGCTTTAATAGTCAACACTTGAGATGTTTTCGTCAATCTCGGCATGCATGTAGGAGGGGTATTAAATGGAATTGTGCATTGAACTTTGATTATAAGCCCAACAGCACATATAGATGTGGGAATTAAGTAAAGAGGCTAATTTGTATCTAAAGAGGAGGGTGGTTGTATCAATTAAACATGTGAAATCTAATCAAGATGTTAACTTGTGGCTGTAGTTGAGGGCTACATCGCTATTCTCTTTTGAAAACCAACATGTTTGATTAGAAACTAATCAAGTATGATCAGTTGAGAGAAAAAATTTAAAGCAAGGTGGGAGGTTGGAATTTGAGGTAGAGGAGTGAGTTTAATGTTGTGAGAGAAGAAATTGAAGTGTGTTAGAAATGAAGGAGAGTAAGGCATTAAAGGGATCTCAACTTGACGTGACGACTTTAATGATTTGGCCTGCCTGCCTGCTTTTAATGTGGGAGATAGTTGGATAGATGTAAACCAATCTCATAAATACTCTTCTTCTTCTTCTTCTCTGCTACTGGTGTTACATACTTAAACAACACAAAACCAGTGTCATCTCCTTTATAAGTAGTCACGCTTTGGTGCATGAGTCTTTTGCTACTTCATACTCTTCTTCTTGTGTTGTTCCAGATTCCTGAGATCATTCATTGGATTTGAAGTGATGGAATTACCCGAGTTATCATTGGCTCCCACAAGCTGCTGCAAGATGACTCCGGAGTGCAGTTCATCTGAATCATCCGACACCAGCTCGTCGAGGAAGAGGAAAGGCCTTTCTGATAGGTTTTTGGAGAACAAGTTATTGCAGGGTCATGGGAATATTGATCTTCAGCACAATAATGAACGCTTGCCGTTGGATTGGGAACAATGCCTTGATCTTGAAGTAAGTATAGTATAGGTCTTTCTGTTCCTTGTGTCCTGTTATGATTCAAGAGGTTTTATGTTTGCATGTTTGATGTATGTATCAGTCTGGGAAGATATACTTCCTGAACAGAAAGACACTGAAGAGGAGTTGGGATCGGCCCACACCCAAATATCATCACAGCCAGAAGCTAGACCTAGAACTCAACATTTCATCACCATACAATTCGAAGCTATCGGCTCAGGTCACTAGAAAAGAAGAAGATGATGATATGAAGAAGAGCAAGATGATGGCTATGGCATGCATGAAGTGCCATCTGTTGGTGATAGTCTCCAAGTCTTCCCCAACCTGTCCCAACTGCAAATACATCCACCCCATCCTACCTGCCCAACAAATCTCTCCTCCTCCGCCTCCTCCTCCTAGAAAAGCAAAACCTACTTTCAAGCCACTCGACACCCTCACCCTCTTCTCTTAATTAAATAAATATTAATTAATTTAATGCAATGCAATGCTTAGAGATATTACTAGTCGGATGCCCTGCCCTTAAACCAAATAATCCCATGCTACAGCTTCCATCGTATAGTATATATACAAAGGATTTCTTATTTTATATAATCCATCACTTCCTCCGTTTGTGGGCAGTAGTTGATTACATCCATCTTTGACAAATAACCTAAAAGGAGCTAATTGCAAACCTACCACCTCTATGCTATTGTCAATCTATCATTTTTTGTTTCATTCTCCAACTCAACGTGTCCTACTATCGATTCATGCACTTTTATCAAGACCAGAAAAAACATTACCTTGTAAAACCTAATCCCAGAAAACACCACACTTCCAACTCCCACACCGTAACTCATTACTCCACACAGTCTAACAACCTGCATTCAAAACAATACATCACTAACAAAGCACTTCCTTCATCCGCAGCGAAATGCATTATATGTTTTAAATAGACAAACATGCGGTTTCAAAATCCAACAATCATACACGCCCAACAAAACATATGTTCTCAATCTTCAACGCACGTATGTTATTCCTCAACTGCACACATTTAATGTCATTAACAAGCAACCATCATAATGCTTGAGCCTACGCACTAACTTTGATTTAATGTCGATGTTCTCTAATTTTTACTGCGCTGGTCAGAGTTGGATATGACACCATTATAGGAATTCATTAGCCCAATTAGATTTTAATCCAAAATTCAAACTATGAGTCATGATTCTATATCCAATATAAATTCGTTTATTCTAACTTCACTAACACCATGTAAATTTTTTTACCAAAGTACATATTCCAACAAATATCATTTATTCATTTCTGATTGAGTTTGGTTTTGTTTATGTTATATCATATATGTTATTGTTGGATTTGATTTATATTTCAATTTCAAATTAATGAAAAACATATTTTTGTAAACATTTAAAGATAAAGACCATCCTACCTTTTATATTTCGTACCAAACAATCCATTCCCGCCATCATTTCGGCTTTCTTGATTTGCTGTCTCATCAAAATTGGGGCTTTCAGCTTCATACGAGTCCTACAGAAGAGAAGAGTAGCATTTTTGATCGAATTCGACAAATTTCAACCTAATTCGGCCAATCACATGTTATTATGTGTGGGTGACATGTTAATTGTTGGCAAGAATATTAGTAGAATTGGGAGACTGAAGCAGCAATTGAGCAAGTCCTTTGCCATGAAAGACTTGGGGCCAGTAAAACAGATCCTTGACATACGTATCAACAGAGATAGAACTGCCAAAAAATTGCACACGTCTCATGAGAAATATAGTGAAAAAATGCTATCCATTTTCAATATACTGCGAACTTTAAGGTAACAAATGAAGATTGCCCTTCTTCAAAGCACGAGAATGAAGAGATGGATAAAGTTCCAAAAACCGTAGTTATTGGAAACTAGATGTATGATATGATGTGTACAAGATCCGATATAGTTCATGCAGTAGGTGTTGTTAGCAGATTTTTATCAAATCCTGGTAAGAAGCATTGGGAATCAGTGAAATGAATCTTCAGATATTTGCGAGGTACTTCTAAATTGGGTATATCATTTGGACACTGAACCGCCGATTTGACATCAAACCGGCCCAGAATTTAATTTTAAAAATTAACCCAATTGATTTTTAGTATAAATACAAATGGAACTCATTGGCAAGGGTTGAACGATTTGAAGAACGAAATGAGGAGAGAAGAGACAAACTTGGAGTGAAGATCATCGTCACGCGTTCTTCGTTCTATATTATCTTCATTCTTGTATTGGTAGTAACCACCATGAGTAGCGAGTAGTCTTTTAGTTGTGGGATCCTACGAATCCCATGCCTGTAACCTGATTTCATGTGATTTGTACGAACATCAGTTTTAGTTTAATGCATGTTTATGTTTTTCAATTCTATTATACTTCATTCTACCATTTTATCATTGTTGATCGTTGATTGGGATGACTGCATGTTAGATCGAAATTAGGTTAAGGACCAAAAAAATGATTGGGTTTGAGGTAATTAACCGGATTGAGTAGAATTGATGTCGAAACATGACAATTATACTGTTAATACATGAATCGATAGGAAAGTTGACATCTTTTGTCTGGAAACCATAGGCTTACTAAATTGAAACTGTCGATAATCTGTAATTGGGCAACGTTCAATAGTGTAGATTAATTCAAGTGATGATCCGTGAATGGGCGACTCACCTGATGTCAATTTAGGTTATTTCCAAAGCTATTTTGCATGACTATATGGTGTGACTGATTGCATGAATTGTATTACGAGCGTGAGTGAAGTTCGATCTTGGAATTATTTTCTCTAATCGATTCAACCGTTAGTTATATTAATTAGGACAATTTTAGATAATTAGAACAAACTCGGAATTTCTGTTAGGAGTAGCTGAACACATTGATTGCTAGCTAGTATATACACGCGCCTGTTCCTAGGATCGATACTTGGCTTCCAAGGTCTATAAATTATTTTTTACTACAATTTGACCCCTGAAACTTATATTTGATAACTATAAAGAGTTAAAAATACGAATGTCATTGGGTATACAAATTCTATAAGGCTGGAAGTGAGGATTGCAGAAAATCTACTTCTGGATAGTTGATGACAATTGCAGAGGTCAGTGTCATGGCAATCAAGATTGCAAAAATGTGTAGCATTGTCTACAACAGAGGCTGAGTATATAGCAGCAACAGAAGCTTGCAAATAACTAATATGGTTGAAAATGTTTTTATATGAGCTTGGTTTCAACCAAAAAAAGAATGTTTCTATATGAGCTTGGTTTCAACCAAAAAAGGTACGTGGTTCTTTGTGATAGTGAAAGTGCGATTCACATAGAAGATCAAAATATATTGATGTGAGGCATCATTGGATCAGCGATGCTCTTGAGAATTGATTGTTTGAACTTGATATGGTTCATACTGATGATAGTGGTGCTGATATGTTGACAAAAATTTTAGCAAGTGAAAAGCTCAAGATTTGTTGCTTGATCGGCGGGGATGACGTTCTATTCCTCCTAGTCAAAAAAAGGAGATTTGTTGGGTTATTTGGATGGTTTTAACCCATGAGGAGAACCCAACAAATTTAGGCTCATCTACTAAGTTTTTCTAAAATCCTAGTGTATTGGAATAGTTTTCTTTCTCTTAGAAAAAATGAGAGTGTGATGTTTTTCGAATTGGCATGACCCAGTACGAGGATCAACCGTTTCTCAAAGATCGAACCTTCGGATCTTTTTGATATTTTGTCAGTAGCTTCACATTGTTTAGACCAACGCTTTCAACGATGGACATCGAAGTTGGAGGTCTATAAGTTAGGGTCTCGTGACTTGGACAGTAGCAAATTTTTGGGTGACGTATTCCTCATTTTTGCTAGATATTGATTCTTATAGTTTGATGTGATTGTTCCAAATATATGATGAATATTGTCTGCCTCTAGTTCTGTCAAGAGAAGACTTTGTATTGCTCTCTCATACAAGTGATATTGGATTTTAAGCCGCTTGACGGTACCATGGTTTTAACTCTCGATTTGGAAAGGTTTTTCACGCTGAATTTTGTTGTTTTACTTTACCTATTTTTGCTAGTTTTATTTGCCACAAAAGTACCTTATTTGTTTGCATCCTACAAGGTTCATTGGAGTTGGAAATCTTTGATCAAACGAGGTTCATTTCATAAACCGTTGGCTATATTTCCTATCAAGACGGTCATGGCTAGGTTGCGGGGACGTTTTGGGCGAAGGACAGAGGCTGGGCGGAGAAGAAGCACTGTGCTCAACCGTTCGCGCTTCTTCGTGATAATGGATAATGGTGAAATGAAATATTATAATCGTGGTCCATGCCACATATTTGTGTGTACTGTAATTAAGATAAGATAGCAGCCCTTAGATAAAGTATACCCTACGCCAAGTTAACCACATTCTAACTTCAATCCCTCATACTAAAATTCTTACCAAAAATAGATATGTTCAAACACTATATTAAAATTCTTACCATAAATAGATATGTTAAAACACTATATTAAAATTCATACCAGAAATAGATATGTCAAAACATAAATTTTACCAGAAATAGTAATAAACATCATATTAAATTCTTACCAAAAATAGATATGTGATAACATTATATTAAAATTCTTACCAGAAATAGATACGTTCAAACATTATATTCGGTTATTATTTGGGCTTCGATAACCACCCATCAACAAACTTGCCACGTGTTCATTACTACAATTATATCACCCCATAAAACAAGCCTATGTCACGTCATCTCCATTATTAGAAACCTCCGTAATTAGTTAATATTAAACAAGTGTCTTCAATATAAAATAATCATTAATCAAAAACACAATAAACTCAACGAACTTAATTTAAATGAAAAAACTTTAATAGAAAGGATGATAAATCAATTAATTAAACAGTTTAAATAAGGAATCAGTTCTTTATATCCTTATAATTTAATATGAGACGATTACAAACAGATAGTATCAACTACCGATAATAATAATAAAAATACTAAATTTGTGGTCTAGCCCACCAAAGGCTAGCCTAGTGGTCGTGGTGGTGTATTATAAACTCCATGTCACAGGTTCGATTCTTGGTGGGTGAGTGTTTTTTTTTCAAAAAAAAAAAAAACTAAATTTGGAAACTCGAACATATAAATAAAAATATATTTTTTTTGTTTTATTTAAATATAATTTATATTCCATTTAACTGTCAAAACTCATCGCCAACGGCAGCAGAAGAAAAAGTAGACGCAGCAGAGTCTCTCTCTTCTCTCTCACTAACACTCATGTTTCATTCATCATCATCAGCCTCCCAGTCCCAACCATCCATGGCCGCCCGCAACGGCTCCGCGTCTGGCTCTGAGCTGCCCAACAGCAGCAACGTCAATCATCGTGATTTCTCGCCGTTCGGATCTCCGCCCGCCTTCAACCTCGCTCAACAGCATCCTCAGCATAACCCGCGGGCGTATCACCACTACTTGTCAGCGGATTCGTCATCGATCTCGTCGGAATCGAATTGTAAAGTCAACAATCTCAACCACCACCCGGCTTCCGATCCCGAACAGTCCGAGCCCAAGACGCTTCAGCGATCTGGAAGCGGATTGGACGATTTCAGCATTGAGGACTTCTCCATCGCTGCTAATTTGAAAGACGGCGGCGGCGGTTCGTCCTCCTATCCGGCTCTGCTCCGGCACAGCAGCTCTCCGGCTGGCTTCCTCAACCAGCTAACCGGAGATTTGGGTACACACCTTCCTCATTTCTTCTCCCCCACGAAATTGACTCGGTAGTTTCCTAACGTCTTATCCAAATTACCATTCTACCCCCATTCTTCTCTCTTCTTGCTATAACTATGCTTGACATGTTAAGGGCATGATTGGGAATTGAAGCTTTTAGTGATGCTGAATATAGCAAGCAGCAAGTAATTCAGGGTGCCGGCAGAGTCCTAATCTCAAAGAGTCCATTTAAGCCATAACAATCATTTGATGAGCACTTCTGGGGTAGGCCAAGGAGCCATCAGACACTAGTGTCATGTTAGCACACATGTTCTCAGGATTCATATAAGCCGCTAGTGTTCATATATATTGTATCCAGGCCGGGTTACATGGATGCTGGGATTATTTACTTTCAATCTTTTCAATAATTTGATTTTCAGTGGTCCTTATTTGGATACCTTTTGAAAAGGCCATGGTCCTTGTCGATTTATTCCAGCTGCTGTTCTCATGGTGAGTGGACATTCAGAGGTTTGGATAGAACTTGAGCATCTAAAAATATCTATAAATTCGATGCTGAGTATCTTTTTGGTTTTGGTTGGGTAGTTTTTTATTTCTAGCGTCTTATGTGTTACTGTAATCTTGTCGAGTTAGTAAAATTTAGGCAGTGCTATTAATTTATTTTACTCTTCATTAAAATTTACGTACTGCCTTGTTTCTTAAGTTAACAGTGTTATATCCGTGATTAAACGATTGTGAGCACTCACCAATTGTGCTGGTAAACAATAGAGATGGATAAACTTTCAGTTAAACACGCAAGATCAGAGTTTGGAGCTTGTAAGAGTTGGAAATGGAAGAGTCCGCTGCCTTCATCTTAACTATAAGTTCTAAGATTTTTGAGTTCCAGCTGGATGTAAGCTTTGAAGGCAAAGTTAGTGGTGTATTGATGTTTGCTGTTTTGTAGCTTCCAGGAATCGTTCTCTGGTCTTTTTATATTTGAGCATCCTCGTGAAAAAAAAAATAGTGATGAATGTAGTGTAATCATCAAGCTAGTATAATTTAGAGAAGGTGTATAGTACCTGGAGATTTGTGATTTACTCTGTTGGAGCTGATTACTTAAATCCGGGTGTTCTTGCGTTGATTATACTAACATTACGAATGTTCAGGAGATGTAATTATAGCGACCTGGTTTGTTTTTTTCTTTTGGAACAGGAGGATTTTCAATTCCGAGAGGGAGTGGGAGCTACTCTCGTGGGAACTGTCCTGGCAGTTCAAGGTTGAAGTCGCAGCTGAGCTTCACAAGACAAGATTCCAATATGTCACAGTTATCTGGAATTACTCAGAATATCATTGAAGGCCTCAACCATAACAGTGGACATGGAGAGACGCATAATTATTCATATTCTAATGATTCCTGGGATAATGGAACTTCAATCACCTTTTCTGGACCTCCGAGCAAGCGGACTAAGAATGAGGAAGAATACCTGAATTGCTTCGGTGGCTTGGAACATCAGGTACCGAGGAGAACATGATGAAAACATATTGGAATCATGCATTTATGTTTCCACTTTACTTTTTATAAAACATCATATGTTGACTATGTTTTATGTGGCAGTTTAGCTTGCCACAAACAACTCTTGAGATGGCTACCGTAGACAAGCTACTACAAATTCCTGAAGATTCGGTCATGTGCAAAACACGTGCTAAGCGTGGTTTTGCAACTCATCCCCGAAGCATTGCTGAGAGGGTTAGTGACTACTAGCATGACCAGTTTGCTACAAGATTCATTCAATTTTGGCGATGTCAGAACTTAGCATACAAATTATAACTGATAAGGCTCTTTATAATATACTGGATGTCGGTTATGCCTTCTTCAGCGTTCTATTTTATGCCCAAAGGACTGGAAAAGATTTGATGTTATGGCGCGTAAAAGAATTTTTCTCGTTTTATTTCCAGGAGAGGAGAACGAGAATTAGTGGCAAGCTAAAAAAACTACAAGATCTAGTTCCAAACATGGACAAGGTATTTATGCTCTTCAATGTCAACCTTAATGTTGCAGTAGGGTTGAAATTTCTCAATGTCATTTATTAGCGGCGACTTTAATGATCCACAACTTTGTTATTGCAGCAAACTAGCTATGCAGACATGTTAGACTTGGCAGTGCAGCATATCAAAGGCCTCCAGAACCAAGTTCAGGTCAGTTGAACATTGTGAAATACGCTGAAAATGAAAATTCATCAGGCTTTATTTCGTTCTCTGGTATGAATGGTTTGTATCTGTCCGACTTTAAATGTAGTGAATTGATCTCCGAATCCCTTGCAGAAACTGAACAAAAACACGGAAAACTGCACATGCGCGTCCAAGAGATCCACCTCATAGCACTCTCGGAGAATCAGTAGAAACAGTTACACGATTCTCCAAGTCTTGTTCAAAGATCTTGCAAGTAATCCCATACACCACACGCAGGTTTTGTTTCTTCAGCTCCTTGAGATGATGAGAAAAACGAACCAAGGGCCAGTTTTGTGTATAGCATTATTCATGCGTTGATAACCTCATTTCCATTATTGTCGATACACTTCAGCTTCTCTGATCAGTATGTCGATATTTAATGGTCTTATACATCAAAATACATCGGACCATCAAAAATCAAATCGATATTTAACGTTCTTTTATCATTGGTTCACGTCTGGATGGACCGGTACTCTACTTTACTCTCTATAGTTATTAAATAGTTCTAATTTAGCATTGAAAGCCGGATAATCCGAAATCAAAACAGGCAGACCGTTTTTACCAACCGGGGCTAGCCAGCGGTTCGGGTCGGTTATTACCGGGTCAAATTGGTATCGGATGTCATCGCAAGATGTCGAAATGGAGATGCGCGTCGGAATCGATCCGTTGGTCGAATCGCAGGCAGCAGTAAACCGCGAAGCCTCAGCGGACGATGGCGTTGTTGGAATCGGAGGAACGAAGGAGATGGCTGGTGGCGTTTTATGTTCAGAAAGTTAGGGTTTCGACAGGTACTTTGATTATGTTATCTGTAGATGTTAATTCGTGCTGTTTGAATTTTTAATGGCAGTGGATTTTGCTTGTGTGGTTTCTGTTTTTTTGTTGAATTTGATTTTCTGTGAGAACTTGAAATTGAAAATACTATATTGACTTCTAAGGGTTTCATTATTCCAGACGTTTGTCATCGCATTATGGTTGCTGTCTTCAGTAAGAATTCGAGGTAGTATGCATCTGTTTCCATGGCCAGACTGGTTGCTGGTGAGGATTGTAGAGCAAAGGGAATTGTGTATATCTATGAATGATGGCTTTCTCCTTTTTTCGAGCCAGTTCAGGTAAAGATGATGTCCAGTTCTTGATAATGTTCTGAAGTGATTTTTCATGTGTAGCTAAAAACAGGTTCTATATGTGGGTATTTATTTTGGAGGAATAGTGTGGTACGTGTACCATTGTGCAGTTTCCGCTACTGGTGTGTAATATATTCCGCACTTCAACTAGAGTTCTATTTGTTGCTTAGCCGTTTCCTGAACTTCCAGTATTTAAGGATGATCCACCAGTATATTTGGTTAATGTCCGCTGGTATCATATGTTTCTATTACGTTGTGAAGCTAAGACTTGAAGTATTACCATTTGTATATGATGTATGAATGCATAAGCATCTCTTCTTGTTATTCAAAAGATGGAAACATATGAATGATTTTGATAACCTTCAGTGTAATCTATGTTTGTTCCAAGAACATTTCACCTACTCTAGGAATCATAGCTGTTGTATTCTGTAACGCATTTGTTACATGTTTGGTCAGGAGGTTTGGTGGAGCTTGGTACAGATTCGCTTCAAATTCTGCCACTAGTTGAATTCGTGAAGATGTACTGAGAAAGTTTAAATCTTCGTTTCAGATGTAATAGATGGTCAGAGATTTGAAAGCCCTGGGTATATTCTCATTTACTTGGTGGAAATAAAAAAAACGCCATCCTCCATCTCGACTCAGTATTCAAGATTTTATCAGGTGGATGATTAGTCTTGCTTTTATTCTCATCTATTTCAGCTTGTGTAACTTAGAACATTTTGGTTTACTTTTGATTTCTTGCTGAGGGTCAATCGAGCTATGTAGTATTTGGATCGAAAGGTGAATTGCTTGCATTTGGTTCCTCTTCGTTTTAACCTTTCTCAAACTGGAGAAGGGTCAAATTGATATAACTGTTACCTTGGATCATGCTTCATCTGAATTGAATTCGAGCGATTTTATTATTTTTCTGTTTCTTTTCTTACTGAAGTGTGCCGTGGATCAGTGCTGATGTTATTTGCTTGGTGGAATTCAGGCCTTTTGTGGATGGTGTAGCAGAGCCTTTTTCCTCTTCGAGCGATGGCTTTAGGAAGTGGTGATTCTGCTATTCACTGACTCAGAGCTGTTATTTTCCGTGGCCTTACTTGTGCAGTTTTTTTCAGGGACGAACCACGGTTGGTGTACACTAAAACTTACCTTCCATATTAGATGGCTGTCTCTGAATAGAAATTGAAGTTATTAATCTGATGCTGCACTTTTATGTTGATTTCACTGATTTTTAAGCCATGAATTTTACCGTTGGCCCACCCTTTATATCTAATCATTTTTTAACACAACTCAGGTTTTGAGAATGCCTCATCAGGCATCAAGTATTCTTGACCATCATAATGAAGAACTGTGACCTTGGAAGATGAGACGGAAGAATCAGTCACATCCATCGATGATGAGGAAGAATCAGGTACATAAAATTGGGAAGAGGATGTACATAAAAGGCTAGCCAAAGGAAAACTTCAACTAATTTCAGATTGGTCAATCAATCACCTCAAGCCGTGAAGACAAGGATAGCACTGATGATGATCGAGAACTGAAACACCGAGGACTTGAAGGATGGATCAGATTTAGAATTCCAAGTGCTACATTTCACCAGGGGAAACCTCCTGGATTAGCACTAACAGCAGTGACTAGTCAGAACTCCAAAATGAATGGAGATGATATGTTTCTGATGGAATAGTAATGGAGGACAGGTACTTGATAAGGCAGAGCCTTTCAGTTTCCATTCGTTGAACTTTTATCAGTATTAGATTTTTCTTGTTCATATCCAACATTATCATTAGATAGAACACATTGCACGTGTACTCCTCTTGTTGGGTTTGTGATGCTAAATATTCTGCCAAGACTCTCTTCTCTCTGCCCCTTAGGGTTTCTTGGACCATGCACACTGGAATATGAAACCCTGACAGTTGCTAGAAATGGATTTCTTTCATCATAAATATTCTGTCATTAACCAAATCACAAGTAGAAAAAACAGTAGAATTGGGTAGATGGGGAATGCAGATTCATAACACCTGGTTTCCCTCCATGCACATTCTAAAGCTTCTCTCAACATGTCTTGTTCTTTTCTACATGGCCTCCCATTCTTTATGGTCTCAATCTGCCCACCATCACAAGTCATTCTCATTCCTCTTTTAATCGCTCTTATCCATAAACCCTAAACCTTAAACCATATATAAAGAGAAATTAAGCAGGAAATGACAAACTTTATACGAAGCTTAATCGAATCTAGTGGGCTGTAGTCTGTAGAGGATCTCATGTGTAGAGTGTAACAACACGAGACCAGATTCGGACAGGGATGGAGACACTCCATGCGCTGCTTGCTGTCTGTCTCTTCGCCTTCACATTATGAAAGACGAGGGAGGCATTGAAGATAGGCCGATGATGAGATAAGGGACAAGAATGGCTCATGTGACCTGATCTGTGCATAATGCCAAACACTTGCCTACCTTTATTCCACTTAAAATTTCAATAACTTTTTTAAGTTCAGTTACATCAACACTTATTTTTTTTTCTTTTTTTTTTAAACCCCTCACCAGAGCCTTTCCTTTGGCCTCATCAGGATTCAAATCCTAGTCGCTGAGAATCACTGAGAGATTTGACGTCCCTTTTATCACTAGACCATACCCAGATGGACATCAACACTTATTTCAATTAGTTTCAGATTTAATTTAAATCACTTCAATTCAATACTCCTCCTGTTAAAAGAGGCGCCCAAAACTCGAACCCTTATCCCAAGGACTCCTAACTCGTGCCCCATGCTTAAAGCTAGAAGAGCTGCCCCATTGGCCCACCTTCAGTTTTTGATTTCATATCTCACATTTTTCCTTCAGAATTTATGTGAATGCAAACTTAATAAGTAAACTTTATTATAATTTTTTTTTTTGTTGACTAGTGGAGTCTGATCTTATCTCTTTGATCATTCATATTTTTATATATATAATGTATACTCAGTACCGTTATCATCTCAGAAAACAGAAATAAAATACTTCTCTAGTTCGGCGTAGGCGTAATTTAATCACACCCGTCAAATAAACCTCACAAATCCTATTCCTTTTTTATGATTGCATCGTTCTCAAATTCTAACACTTCTTTTTTTAATATATTTGTAATTTGAAAAAGCATAACTAAAAACAGTCTATGATTGCTTTATTATTGAGTGATCCTGTGACCTCAAAGTTGCTGCGTGCAAACTGCAAAAGAGTGACACCGTTACAAAAACCCTACTTTATGTCATGTGAATCCCTCGTGACAATAATGCATGTATATCTCACCATCTCGATTAAATCTCACTAGCTGCGCCATCATCGAAATGAATAAAATGCTACTAGTGCAATTTATGTGACTGAATTTAGGTCATAATTTGAGGTACAGATTATTTACCCAGATGAATCATAATGAGATAAAAATCATAATAACCGTGACTGCTGACGGTAATAATTTGCGATAAAGACATTTCACTGTAAAGGATCCAATTGCTAAATTAAAGATTGAAAGGATGTGTACCGTAATTTAAACAACCTTAGGGATGAAAAAACAATTTAATTGATTTAATGTTTTCTTATGCGTTATGTTCTTCACTCAGTTTGAAACCAAAAACAGAGCATCAAACTCGCAGAGCTTCAACGACGCAACAATGGCGATTCGGCGCCACCATCTCATCATCATCGTCCTCCATTTGCTCGCCACAGCTCTAAACTCATCCCTCGCAGATCCCAACGCTTTCTTCCAACTCAACGACGACGTTCTGGGCCTCATCGTCTTCAAATCCGACGTCAAAGACCCTGACAACCACCTAGCCTCCTGGAACGAGGACGACAATTCACCCTGTTCTTGGAGCTACGTGAAATGCAACCCATCTGGCCGGGTAGCCGAGATTTCGATGGATGGATTGAACTTGAGCGGCACGATCGGAAGGGGGTTGGAGAAGCTACGGGCGTTAAAGGTGCTGTCTTTATCCGGCAACAAATTCTCAGGCGTGCTGAGCTCCGGCATGGCGCAGATGGAGTCCCTGGAGACGCTCAATCTCAGCAGAAACGGTTTCTCCGGCCGAGTTCCGTCCAGCTTTGTTGATACTAACACGTTGAAGTTCTTGGATTTGTCGAGAAACGCGTTGACCGGTGAAGTTCCGGATGCTCTGTTTTCGACCTGTCAAGCTCTGCGTCAGATTGACTTGAGCTGGAACAATCTGGAAGGCTCAGTTCCGAGCTCAATCTTCCAGTGTTCGAGTTTGAACAGTTTGAATCTCGCGAACAATCAGTTCTCCAACTCCATTGATTTCACCAATGGAGTTTACAAGTTGCAGAGATTGAGAACTCTTGATCTGTCGAACAATATATTCTCCGGTGCAGTGCCGGAAGGCCTGCCGGCATTGCATAATCTGAAGGAGCTCAAGCTGCAAAAAAATCACTTCTCAGGCCTGGTCCCACAAGACATCGGTCACTGCATTCATCTACAAATTCTAGATTTGAGCAACAATCAGTTCACTGGCGAGATTCCAGACTCTGTTCAAGGACTCACCTCACTGCTCTCTTTCAACTCGTCCAGCAATTCAATCTCCGGCGAGCTTCCACAGTTCTTAAACAAGCTTGTCAACCTCCACCACTTGGATTTTTCAAGCAACCAGCTCACAGGAGCAATGCCAGAGACAATATCTGATCTGGGGTTGCTGGAAGTTTTGAACTTGTCCGATAATCAGATGTCTGGAAACATCCCCGTTTCGCTCAGTTCCTGTTTCAAACTCGCTGTGATCAGCCTGAGGAACAATCATTTCAACGGGAGCATACCACCAGCCTTGTTTGATCTGGGGTTGGAGGTGATGGATCTCTCCCGCAACCATCTGGTTGGATCAATCCCCAGAGGCTCCGGTAGAGTGTTTGAATCAATGAAAGTTATGGACTTGTCCAGCAATAACCTGAGTGGTAGCGTTCCTGCTGAACTGGGTCTCTTCTCAAATTTGAGGCTTTTGAACTTTTCATGGAACGGTTTACACTCCACAATCCCGCCTGAGATCGGTTACGTTCAGAGCCTTGAAGTCTTAGACCTGAGAAGCTGTGGCTTGGATGGAGCCATTCCTGGCGATTTATGTGATTCCAGGAGCTTGAGCATTCTGGAGCTGGATGGGAACTCATTGACTGGTTCAGTTCCTGATGAGATTGGAAACTGCTCATCTCTCCACCTCCTGTAATCATAGTTTCAAACTTAAAGCTCATTTTTTGATGTACTTGGTGACTGATCAGCGTGTGTCTGAATTTTGCAGGAGCTTGTCGGGAAATAATCTAAGTGGTCGGATTCCCAGGACACTGGCGTTGCTGCGGAAGCTAGAGATTCTAAGGCTTGAGAGCAATGAACTGAGCGGAGAGATCCCCCCGGAGCTCGGAAGTCTGACGAATCTCGTAGCTCTGAACATATCTTACAACAGGCTCGTCGGCCGGCTGCCTGTCAGCATTGCGTTCCAGACGTTGGATCAGAGCGCGCTTCGAGGTAATCTCGGCCTTTGCTCGCCGTTGCTGCCGGGGCCGTGTCAGATGAATGTGGCCAAGCCGCTTTTCCTGGACCCTCATGCGTACGGAAACCGGGACAGACCGGAGTCCGACAGGGCTGCCGGATTTGGAAACCGAAGATTTTTAAGTATCTCAGCCATTGCGGCCATTTCAGCCGCAGCGATGATTCTGATCGGAGTTGTGGTGATTACCCTCTTCAATGTTTCGGCTAAAAAGAGCAAGGCTTTTGTGGATGCTGCTTTGGTGAGTATTTGCTCGAGTGTGATGACGTCAGCAAGCCCGCCTAAGCGCGGCAACCTCGTACTGTTTGATTCGTCCCAAGGTTGCATTAGCATGACCAGTCCCGAGCATTTGCTGAACGAGGCCGCAGAGATCGGAACGGGAGCGTTTGGGACAGTTTACAAGGCTCCACTGGGACTGGAACCGAAGATGATGGCGATCAAGAAACTCGTGACGTCATACATGATCCGGTTTGGTGAAGATTTCGACAGAGAGATTAGGGTTTTGGGTCAAGCTCAGCATCCAAATCTGATACAAGTAAAAGGGTATTACTGGACACCTGAGTTGCAGTTCATTGTCATGGATTTTGCACCTAATGGCAGCTTGCAGGAAAAACTCTGCTTTCCGTCAAACGCGCCGATGATGCCTTGGGCCGCACGTTTCAGAATCCTGGTCGGAACAGCGAAGGGGCTGGCTCATTTGCACCATTCATTTCAGCCACCCATTATCCATTACAGCTTGAAGCCAAGCAATATCCTGCTCGACATGAGCTACAACCCCATCCTGTCCGATTACGGCCTGGCGAGGCTGCTGGCCAAGCCGGACAAACATGTAACCGCCAGCCGATTTCAAAGCGCGGTGGGCTACGTGGCGCCGGAGCTGGCTTGCCAGAACCTGAGAGTCACTGAGAAATGCGATGTTTTCGGGTATGGGGTGCTGATACTGGAGCTGATCACAGGCAGAAAACCGGTTGAGTATGGAGAAGGGAGCGTGGTGATATTGAGTGATCATGTGAAGGATTTGCTCGACCGAGGGAGAGTTTTGGATTGTGTTGATCCAGGCATGACTGAGTATCCTGAGGAGGAGGTTTTGGCAGTGATGAAACTTGCACTGGTCTGCATATCTCAGATTCCTTCAAGCAGGCCTTCCATGGCTGAAGTTGTGCAGATTTTGCAGGTGGTCAAAACCCCAGTGCCTCACAGAATGGTGTCAGTTTAAAACTGGGCTGCTCCTAACTGAACCACTGTAGTTCCTCTTGCTATCTTCTCATCCAATAATTTTTAGAACCGTTCTCTTTTACTAAGTTTGTTTTTGATATGCGACATTTGAGGAAAACATTTTTGTTTGTCCTATTTTTTAAGCGATCGATTTTAGATTTTATTAATATCAGTTGGTTTAAAAATTAAGCCGGCCGATCTTAATAAAATCGGCCTGTTTGATTTTCTCCTGTGGCCGGTCTTGTTAAAATCGATCGTTGAAAAATCAAACCGACCGATTTTTTTAAACAAGGCAAACCAAAAATGTTTTGCACAAGTGTCGTAACAAGAAAGTTCTGAAAATTATTCCTCATCTGATAATCCCAATCCTCAATTAAGCTAAGTCAGTTGATCCAATACCCATTTCGGCGCTGGTCAAAACAAATCACTTACAATTTGTATCACCTCCACTTCAGATAAAAAAAAATCACCTTACAATCTGTATCAAAATTAGCAAAGATGACATTTCTGGTAAAAAAAAAATCACCTTACAATTTGTATGGAAAGTAGCAAAGATGACATTTCTGAGAATTCATGCAGCAAGAGCAAAAACCCAGGTAAGAAAAGAAGGAAGAAATAGTGCATAACTGCATTATACAACTTTGGGACAATCAAGAACAAGTCTGTAGTCTTTACACAAATTTTCTGGGCGAAATGCCAATACAATGGAAGATGAGGAAAACATACATACACTGGGCGGATATTATAACACCAACAAAAATTGAAAGCTGGAATATATTTTACCTGCCGCATTCGGTGGGAGCGGTTTTACTTACCTATTGAAGATCGAAAAGTTCAGGTGGTGGAGGACTCGATGGGGTTGAATGGTTTTTGTTCGGCACAAGAGAGGACTTCACTAGGGCCAGCCATCTCGCGACCAACTCCCATAATGTCTAGATAGTATAGGTAGTGGGAGATGATGTTGTTCATGGCATCAATGTCGCCTTGACCACAGACAAGGCTCCCGTCCATGATGTTCATGGTAGCTCCAAAGCCAGGGGCACGCATAGAATCAGTGTCGTTTTTGGTGGGCTTCCAATTTCCAACAAACACGTCGTGAGCTGAAGGCTGACCCTTTTTAATCGGTGTCATCCACCTCCACATAGCAGTCTGGAAGCCGATGGTAGCATTTTCTGAAACCCACTCCGGATGATTTAATAAATCCAGCTTTAAGGCTTCTCCGACGTAGCCATAATTGAAATTCCTATAACAAGAGTTATATAAAAACGCACTTAGTATCAGCGAAATCTACCACAAACACGCCACCAAGGCATGAACATTAAAGACGTTGATTGTCGATCAGTTCAAGAATTAGATACACACCAGTATACAGGTATGGCGCCTCTACCGAAATAATCAGCGCCAGGAGCACAAGGAAAAATGAGCTTGTATTTATCAGATTCATCACAGTACGACTGCATCGGACTCTCCTCCTTATTGTAACAAAGTCCCCAAGCCAACGGCCCTCCTGTCGCCACTCCATACCCACCTGCAGCGATAGGAGATATCATGTAACATGTTGCACACAGCACCTCCGCGAAACAACAATTTGCAAATTGTAAAAAAATACAACTTAAATTCAATACAAAACATTTGTATATTTCTCTGCACTAAAAATTGACCGCTGACAAAGGGCATTATACTTAAGTTTCCACGCTATTCCACTCGTTGCTTCAACTCACAATTCTCCATAAGGCATATGATCGGTGTAAGATACATCTACGTTGCGTCCTTGACTTAACTAGAGAAAACAAACAACTTTAGAATCAGTTCGTATTGATAGCTCAACGTATATATAAACCTCGGATAAAATCAAAATCATGCGATTGGAATCATACTGCTGAACTAGGATGTTCTACTGCACAAAAAACCATAACATCAAAAGATCAGAATGCAAATCAATCCGTAAGCCCATTCACAAGTCATGCGCGGCGCGGCGCTAACTTCTACTGCAATTTTCTATTGGCATTACAAAGACTTGAGAAATTCTATCATCATCATCATCGACAGCAGCATGAAAAACATCCAAATGACAAAAAGGGCGAAGAACTCACATGAAGTTTTGCTGCCGACATGTCCAAGAAAAGCAGCAATTTCTCTCATCTGCATATACTTGCCACCAGTTGTACCAAACCCAAGAGGCTGGTACAGAGTGGAAGCAGTGATAAAAGATTTGTAATCCCAAAATCCGACAGCATGAGCCACAGGTGAATTCCTCTTGGAAAACAGCTCCTCAAACTGATAGGTCTGGAACAGATCTGATATTGTCTGATTGCAGCAATACTCTGAATAATATGAACACTCCCATCCCTGGATGCACTTCTTCTTGCCCTTGACAGTTTTCACCAGAATGGTCTTATCTTCTCCATTCACAATCTCGCTACACAAAGCCATGAACACAAGCGCCAGTAAGGCGAGCTTCATCCATTGCTGCTGCTGCCCCATTCCTCCTGCGACAACCATAATCAGAAATTGGAAGGTCAGTTGTGGAATTTGACCAACTGGGTGTGTTAAAAGAGCAAGGTTTGAAAGACAAATGGAGATTCGTGACTCACCTGGAAATGGGGGAAAGAGCTGGGAAAACTGGAAACTGATTTACACGAATGAGCTTCAGATCTTGAGGGGTTTGAGTAGAATAAGATTCCTTTGGGAGGAAGCGAGAGGGATTGGGACAGATGAGCTGATGAGAGAGAGATGAATGCGAGAGTTAGATCGGTAGTCATTGTCAAGATGCTCCAGGACAATGCCAGTAGAGAGAGAGAGAGACCTCATGGAAGATCGACGGTTGGAAATGGCGCCACGTAGGATGAATATGAGGGTGTGACAGGGTGGATTGAGGGAGAAGTTGAAGAGAGGCTTTTGCTCCACCGACAGCTTCGACGTCACCGGGAAGGTCTGGTGCAAGAGGGTGACGTTAAACCCTAATTTAATGAAATGGCAATATTGTGAAAAATGCTGGCATTATAAAATCATTTTAAATAAAATTATATCTTAATATGTTTTCAATCTCAATGATATATTTCTACCGTCTCAGGGTCATCTCTTGTAAAAACATGATACATAATATCCGAGTTCGGTTGATTAATCGACTAAATTCTTAACTTATATCAATAGAAAAGCAATTTGATTCTTTCTTAGATATACATGGACATATGATCAAGTTAATAATTCTTTTGTAATCAGTCTCAACAAAATTTAAGACAAACTGAAAACCGATGATGTTGACGGACTCCTGATTTTAGCCTTCTTGGATCTATGTTTCAAAGTTCGTTGAATATATATATATATATATATATCATATTTTTCTTTTTAAATTAATATTTAAAATAGGAAAGAGTTTAAAAAAATTATTAAATTTATATTTATAGAGTCATGTTATGGTAGTTGTGTCCAAAAATTCATAAAAAGTCAGAAACGAACCTGCTAGTACCCATGTGGGATTGGCAAATATATGTCGGCAATAAAGATACATGTACTAGAGAGCGTGTTCTTGTATACAAGAGCCTATATTACACGGTGAGGTTGGAGTAATTAGTCCTCCTATATGAAGTGGCTCAAGATCTGACAACAAATCCTCTATAAACATAAGTTGTTATCAGTGTACCTGTTGTTATAGCAGTCGGGCTGTAAAGATGTGTGACAGCATAATCAGTAGGGAGAGTATTAAGAATTTTCTACTGTGAGGAGGTTCTGGATTGGCATGAGCAGAAATGGGATCGGCAATGGGACGTGGACCAATCAAGTGAACTGTTCCCGTCTGTTCATCTCGAATTTGAATGCTGGAAGAGCCTGGAAAAGAAATCTATACAGTTAGAAGGTAGAAATCATCGTCTCTACTCTCTAAAGTTTTATAAGTGTGTAAGCAATTTGCCATTGTAGGGGATCGGAAGTTAACATGTAAGACAGAGCAAGTAGGCTAAGTTGAGTATGACTATCCTGTATGAGAAAAACAAAACTTGTCTGTATTGCTCACAATTATACTCAGTCCACCCCATGACCTGCTTTTCCAAATCATAAAAGACCAACTTATTTGAAAGAACCAAATCTGCATGAAGAAATAGACAACAGTCACAGAACTGAGTTCTAACGACGTGCACACTGGATTACACATGATACATAATTTTTGTTGGGATGTGTACCTCCCAAGAGGATCATGTTCTGCCTATCTCTGGATTGGTTTCCGCTATTTTGCCATCCAAGACACCACATGTGGTCCTGGATCATTAAGCATTAGCACTGCATCCCAGACTGGGATAATTGAAGCAACGTTTGAAAGAAATTTTAATAATAAAGGAGATGATGAAAAGAATGGAAAATGAGGAAATCGTGAGGATCAGGTTCCTCACTGTGGACAACATTGAACGATGTCGTCCACTTATTTCCACCTATCAATTGGGTGTCCATAGAAAGCAACATCACTAAGAAAAGTAAGAATTTTAACCAGTTGTTAATTTGGATACTAACCATTGAGAACAGATACTCGTGGGGTTGAACGTTCAAGTAGAGTGAATTATTGAAATGAAAAGTAACATTAGGAAATGCATCGTCAACACTGCAAAAAGAAGAGTAACAAGTATTAGGAAAATTCATATGTTGTCAATTTTCATTGGTTATTCGATTTCTGAACTAGTCAGCATATTGAAATATAAAATAAAATTTAATTTTGTGAAGCTTGAATTAAAGGATGCAGTCCTAGAGAGATATCAACTAGGTCATACATAAAAAACATTGTAAAAAAAATCAAGAACATTACTGAGATATCATCTTACATATGCTGGAAACTCAAGACGAATACTTTTTCAAGAGAAGAATCTGGAAGTCAATGCACTCACCTATCAGAGTACCGAAAACAAGTATACTGATCTTCGATTGTGTATATCTTCATATCAGAGTGCTGAGAGAATATCTGATGGACAGTCTTAGTAAAGGTGAGTAAAGAGCTAAACAATACAACATCAAAATCGTAAGGACGTCACTAACCTCAATTATTAATGGCTCATAAATTTCCCTTGGGAGGTAAGCCAAGGTTGTCCCACTATCAATTATGGCACCCTGCTTATTTTTCCCCAGCCCAAGAACATCAGTTGAAATATTTAGAGTCTTATTTCCCACTTCAATGGACTTCATATAAACACTGTAGTGTTTCCTGAAATAACATTGGAAGCCAATACTGATCAGAAAAGTATATTTCAGATTAGTTACTAGTGAAAGCAAGATAAATACAAACTGTGGCATACTGATTTGGGATAATGGAGGTGGTGTTGACTAGTGGTTGCACAACATGACCAATAGCGAAGATGCCACCTCCATTTACACCATCCAAGCAGTGAGCAAACATATTCTTAACTACCCCAGAAGCAGCTAGTTGTGAAATTGCAGAAGAATTTGAATTTCCAAAACCAAGTATCCCGTCCAGGGCTTCTTCAGATGAAGTAAGATCTCCAGATTGTCTAGCACCACATCTGTCCCAAAACAATAAAAGCAAAAATTTAAGTACAAATTAAGAGTTCCAGTCACAAAAAATTTGGAATTGCCCTTGAAAATAAAGTGTCATCCAGAAATGACGAGATGCTTAAGATTCTCAATATTTTGAGGGGTCAACATGAAATTTAAAAGAAGATCTCTTTACTAAATTCTAACAAATAGAAAGTCTGCAGCTTCTTCTAGCACAACTAACCTAGACCTAAAATAAAACAATCCCTGAACAATAGTTTAACCAACAATTCTTTAATTTTTAGATAAGACTAACCCGAATATAAGACTTCCATTTGCTGCAGTAGTGTTAAGATCTCCCGACACTCTATCATACTGCACGTTATCTTTGATGAAGTAGCCAACGGTTGAGCTCCCATCACCATAGAGCTCAATGTAAGTGCACGTCATATTAGTCGTGCACCCATAAATGGGACCATTATTCACCTCAGAGCAAAAGTTTGTATTGCAAGGAACCAAATGACCAGTGAGAGACTCATTTATATCATATAGTGTCAGCTCAATCTGTAACATCCAAGAAAACCCATTAATAAACATTATAACCAACGTTGATTCGCTGGGTGATCAAAAATAGCACAAGTGATGGTCAAGGAAAGAGGTTTACACCAAGCGAGCTCTTAGTTGGACACTCTGTGCACTGAATGCAATTCACCCACATGATGTCGCTTCCGGTATCAACTTGAACGTAGTAGTCTTTGGAGGGCGTCCCGATCCCAATTTTAGCATAATAAAGCCTGATGAATTTGAAATTCCATGAACAAATTCAAAAGACAGCGAAATCCTAATAGGAAAGGTACAGATACAGCATCATGTAGAGTTACGAATAGATACTACAGTCTTATGTGTTTCGGACGTAAATCGAGAGATGGAAGTGGGAAGGATAAGCGTAGGCGAGAGTTGACATACCCGACGCCATCAGCGCGGCCGCTACCACCAAGAGGCAGATCAACGCCAGTAAGGAGGTTAACTTGACGGCGGCTGTCGTGAGCTTTCAAGTCGGAAATGGAGCGATCGCGGCCGGCGAACTTGGATTTAACGTCAAGGACTCCAGCGGAGACGAGTCCGGCTGAACAAACCAAAAGCGGAAGCAGGAGGAGGAGGAGCGGAGGTGCGTTGACGAAGAAGGCCCCTTTTCTTCTTCTTCTTCTTCTTACTCGAGTCGTAGCCATGGCAGACTGACTCGGCAGTCTTCGTCGTCGTCTTGGGATATTTGAAAATGGAGTGGAGACTGATTTTGTAAGAAAAATTGTTGGATTTAATTTGAATTTTGTTATGAGACAAACTGGGACTGGAGAACTTGACCTAGTTGGGAGTAGACGGATTGAAGGTCAAGAAGCGAAGATATATACATGTCTGGGAATCAAGTGGTTAATATATATTCATTCTTATAATTCAAAAAGAGACAGTTACAAATGAGAGTTCAAGAGTTACAAATCAAGTGGTTAATTGAAAATTGATTGGATTCTGCAACTCACCAGCAAACCAAAATTTAGTTTAAGAGTATGAAATGTGCATTACAAAACCAGGTGAGACGAAATAGGTTGTAAAACAAAAGGCTCAATCATCATCTTCGCTGTCGTCAGCTGCACCTGCTGAGTTTAGAGCATTCAATCTTTCTATAAGCTTGGCCTTCCTCTCCTCATACGTCAGCTTCTTCAGGTTGTACCTGAATCAGACAGGAGAACCGGGTGTTGGGATTTACCACTGCTTGTAGAATTAGCAACAAAGTTTCCTTACCTCTTGTGCTTTGTAGGGGCTGGCTTATCGGACTTCTTCGGAGAGGGATCAGCACGGATTGCAGCATGAACCTTCCTATACAATTCCTCGATATTGTCTACTTCAATGCCCCTCTTGACATACTCGCTGAAATGAGTCTGATACTTCTCGGGTTCATCCTCCATTAGGGTCTAAACAACAAAATATTATGAGTAGTAGTTTTTTCACCAAAAATATAATAAAATTCAGCAAAAATTAGAACCCACCCTCATGTATGCTGCAACATGTCCACCATAAATGTACTTCCTGTGCACCTCAGCATCAAGCTGCTTGGAATCCTTGCTGAAACCAGCAAACCTCTTCTCACTGTGGGGAATATCAAGTCCACCATCCAAAGCTCCCTGCAGCGCATAAAGAACAAATTTTAGACTGAGCATTCAATTCAGGATACAACACACTATAGTAAGCATGACCAATACAAAATATGCAATAAAAATGTGAAATGAATTTTCCATTACAACTTGAAGACACGCGTACGATACAAGAAAAACAGATAACGCGGCATTGGTGTATCACATAACATTGCAATTCAAGATGCGCAGTACGTGCACTAGGTAGAAAAATAAAAGACTGCTCACGACAATTATGGACCTAAGTCTAGCTACATTATGAAGACAATATATCTTCTCATATACTAGCTCAAGGTTAAAGAAAATGATTACCTTAAGGGCACCAAACACACGGTTCCCAGTTGTTGTCCTCAGAAGACCAACATCAAGAAGGGCACGGAAAGGCCTCCTGTCTGCAGGTTCAACAGAGTAGTCCTCTCCGGTGGCCTGCCAAATGATATATAAGCAATCTGATACACTGACACACTATTTACAAAAGTTACGCCAAGAAAATATCTATTAAAAACGCACCACGACACTCACCTCAACATTACCCTCATACTCTCCATCCAATTCAAGCTTTTTCAGAACACGTCGAGCAAGGAGGAGCCCAGTGCAGTATGCTGAAAAGAAAGGGTGAGAATATACAATCACAATACTTGGAAGTCTAAAAATGTTACATAAGGGCTGGATGCTCACATGCTGCATAGTTGGTGAGGCCAACTTCCAGTCCATAGCGAGGCAATTCATGAGCATATGCAGATGCAAGAACCAAATCACCAGCAATACTGGCAGAAATGATTTGTGCAATGATATCCTTGTTGGTCTGCACATAAATAAAAAGCCTTCAGATGCACAATTACATTTACCATTAAAACCAAAGAAAGCACGAACAAAATAAAAACCACAAGGAGAAAAGGTTGGAAACATACAAATCTCACAACAAATCTGTATTTAGGTGTGTTGTATTTGTTCTTATCCTGGTTGATCAGGCGAATCCTGGCTCTGTAGTCAGTCTTACCATCTATGCCCAAATAAAACACAAAAAAATATCAACCAAACCAATTCCAACTAGCTAAACCTAACGTAATTCACATAATCATAACCATCGATGTCAAAGTGATCACATTACCTCGTCTTCTCCTGAATTTGACTTGAAACCTCTTAAAGTAAGCCCTAGACTTCTGCGCCTTGACGAAAACCTTCAACAACAGACAAAGACATAATGTTCAGATACCTCAATCACCCCTGCCAATGCACACACCGAAACAAGTCTCCAGGCGTTCTAGCAAATTGTTTGCAGAATTGGATTATGATCGATATGAACCAAAAATAGCTAAACGAGACAAAATCATAGACAAAAAGTAAAATGCAGCGAATGAAATTGATCGGTGGCAATTGAGGGGACTGGTCACCATTGGAGGACGATCCGAAGCCGGAGAAGCTTGAACGACGGAGTAATGATAACCTCCAAGATGAAGATGGCTGAAAACCCTAGACACCAGTGGCGTGAGATATATACTCCAGATGGGCTGCCACGTCAGCACATGAATTCTCGTCGATATATTACGGCCCAGTGCGCCACATATTGGGCTTTCGTTCGGGCTTGCTAATTCGAGACCCCTTAAACTATCGAGAAGCCCGAAACGACGTATTGATGACGTCATGGTGTACGTATGGTCAGTACATATGATTAAGAAATCCAAAACTGGATCTGTTTTTAGATTTATCTATTTAATTAATTGCTTAAATATTAAATTAACTAATAACTTGATAAGGAGGGGCTGACTTTTGGTGCACCAAATTTATTTAATTAATTAAAAGTACTTAAATAATTAAATTAGTGGTTAGTAAAAACATTTAACTTAAACCGGAAAGCATGGAAGCTTGCCGGCTCCAGCCTTCCATGCAAATGTCGTCTAACTGCTCAACATTTCCAAAGAAGTAAGCAAATTGCAATTTAATTTTTCTTACAACTTTTCAATAAATTTTCGCTATGTTCACACATCATACTCGCATCAGGTAACTTAAATATCTACGACGACCAAGACATTAATAAAATGACAATGCACCGTCTTCTTATACAGTGCATTTTGACAATTACATAATTGACCCAAAGCGAGCATTTCTGACTCGAAAAGCTACGAAACTCGTAACGAGTCGCACATAACTCGATACGAGTTGGGGAGTTGCGTGATTATATTCTTGCTAAATACGACTCTTGATTTACTTAATTGTTAAAATTAGGTTATGGCAATGGAAGCATATAGATCGAAACATGTCGGTTATTTTAATACCGGATTAAACAAAAAGAGCCAATGAGCGGTGGACGCGTGTCTAAATGACAACTTGAAGAGAGCCGGTGGCGGTGTGAAATACAAACATTTATGTATTATAAAAAGTTGGTGTGTGTGAAAAGATTAAGACAATGATTAGTAGTAATACAAATTAACTCCTTTTTTTTATCGTACTTGGATTAAATTTCAATTAAACTACTACAGTAAAAATAGGACGTGTAAATTTTATTTTATTTTTGACTATAGACAGAAAGGTCAGTTAGTTAATTTACTGTCTTTTTCGCCAGAGTAACTAAAACGGAATATGATATTGTCAATGATTGAAGGCTCACGTTACAACGATCCCAAGAGATGTTTTGTGGTTAATTTAATAGGTGATTAGTTAATTAACTACTGACAATATTGTCTTAATTAATCAGTTGATGTTATTCCCTGCCGACGCCAGAGTGGCTTGCTGGTAAAGATTGAAAAAAATGGCATCTAAAAAAAACAATTATTCTTACGGATATTTTAAATATTAAATTTATTAAATGACGTAATAAATACGGATTAATATAAGTGCCTGGACGAGATGATAGTGGCTGTAGTTAACGTGCTTACGAGCTTCCATTATGGATTTTTAATATTTATTTTCAATGAATTTTGAAAAAATTGCATGTCAATGGAGGGCGGTGACAATGGAGTGGTTAGCAAATTAAGCCGGTGGTTGGATCTACTGGATGAATGGGTCACTGATCTATTTAACTTGACTGCATCGAATCTGATTAAATTATAAATAAGAAAATTATTAAATTTTACTTAAAACGATCTGTTTATACATAAAGACATTGCGATTTTGTTATTGTTAGAATTTGCACATACTCTTACATTAGAGGATTTGGCGGGAGAGAGACATATTCATTGACACACGCATCCTATCATCACACTCCCTATCCTAGTTAGGATTCGGTCCAATTAAGTTCTAACTCGGTTTGATTCAGAAATACGAATTTGTAAGTTTTGATATTCGATATGAACTTCTAGCTTGGTTTGATTCAGAAACACGAACTTTCTTCATTTTCGACAATGTATGACAATCCAAGAATATCTTTAACTCTCATATACTTCTTAATATGATGGAGAATAAAGCCGGCAAAGTTAATGAAAATAAAAATAAAGAAAGATAAACATCATGGATTTGAGATATTTAAGCGAAAAAGACCAAACTAAATCCTCATCATTGTCCTAAAGCCGGACCCTAATACCTACAAATCGATAAAATTAAATTATCATTTCGATAAAGATAATTTAAAATTTTGCTACGCGCCGTAATTTTAACTACATTGCGAACTACTAATCGTACATGTACAAAGAATGTATGCCCTAAGTACCTTTAAAATTCGGTGCAATGAATCAGTTTCCATTTAAATTTTCGAAACATACATATTGAAGTGGGTAGCTGTTAGTGTAATTTAATATTCAAAATATTAAATCCAGTATCGAAGTATTTAATTTAACTTAAATACAAAATAATCAGAACAATCAAATGGCACCGCAAGGTTAACAGCGAATGTGAACGCGACACGTCATGTGATATATGGCAAATTACACTACTTATCTTGAGGTTTAGGTAATAGCTTGTCACGTGGACAGTTCGCTATAGCTATCAACAATAGTTGAACGTACGTGTGCTAAAGACTTATTGCTTATGCTTAATTAATCAACATTTTTATTTAATTATTAAATTGATGGATGCAAAAAATTTGATTTTAAATAAGGGTTTATAATTGAGCGTAAGACATGATTATGGGCTAGAAAATATAATTTAATAAAAATCAAGGGTAGGGTGGTTCGTTGTAAACTCTTGCAAAAAGTGTTTAATTAATAATTATATTGTGGTTTGAATTGATTAGATTATGATTATTGATTTTATAGTGCATGCATGTGCCACCAAACCATTATGATTAGCCACTCCAAAATAAATATTATTTATAAAAGTTAATATTTATGAAAAGTTTTATAATATTGGAAGAGGAGAAAGTGAAAATAGTGAGTTTGCTTGGGAGTTCCCATCTTGATGGTTTAAAATATACACACGTATTTGTTTCTTTGATCGATCATTGTCTTATTAGATTTATAAATTGTGTTTAACTGTAACTTATCATCTAAACTATAAATTGACAACTATAAAAGATTAAAAATACACAAATCAAAAAACTTCTGAAAAGGATGAAAATTTTGAGAAGGAAAATCAATTTCAAAAACTTAAAAATTTTCTCTAGGCCCTTTATTTATGCTATAATTTAAAGATTAGAGTTTGATTTATTTGTGAGACTGAATTTTGGATTCATATTATTATTCACTACATATTAAAAGATGTATTTATTCTTATAATTCAAAATAAAATAGATTTACCGGCAGCTTTCTCTATTTTGAAGCAGAAATTGTATTTATATCGGACGAAGTTCTGACGAACAGATTCCTATTAAGGGACGATTATATTTAGCTTATGTCACGCAAAGAAATAATAATAAAATTGATATAAATAAATAAAATTGTATTATCTGTTGGATGAGGAATGGGGTTGCTTCCTCTCCACTTTCTGTCCTCCACCTCCACCCTCCTTTTTATACTCAACACACACATCTCTTTCCTTCTCCTTTACGCGCATTCAATCAGTGAAACCAGTTAACTTCGTCAGGTTTCCAACCAAAATCTCAACTGGGTTACATCAAAAATCCAAACTTGTTACTGGGTTTCGATCCAATTCGATGGAAAAGGATTTCTTCCCCTGGGCCCAGAATCCGGCAACTTTTCAGATCGACATGGCCGGCCATCACTCCTTGAACTGCTCCCCGGACATGAATTTCTACACCACCAGCACCAACTGGAACAGTTCCATTGACCAGAATGACCCATTCGAGTCGGCATTGAGTTCCATGGTGTCTTCTCCTGCAGCTTCTGCAACTCCGGCCGCCGCGTCCGGCGGCGGAGTACAGCTCATCGAGCTGATAGGGAAACTGGGGAGCATCTGCAGCGCGAGTGAAATCTCACCTCACTCCTTCATCGCCAACAACAATAGCAATCGGAGCGGTGACAATTCGTGTTACAGCACGCCGATGAACTCGCCGCCGAAGCTCAATTTATCAGCTGCGGATCAAATCGGGGGGCTGTTTCCTGCTCTCACGCCGTTCGAAGCCGATCCTGGGTTTGCGGAAAGAGCTGCCAGATTCTCCTGCTTCGGAAGTCGCAGCTTCAATGGAAGGATTAACGCCGGTCAATTCTCGGTCAACGATCCTGAAACGGCCTTCGCCAGAACTGCACCGGTCAACTCTCCCAAGTTGCAGAGAGTCACCAGCTGCCAGTTCCCCGGATCTCACCCGGAAAAGATTCCACATAACCGGTCAGATTCCAAGGAGGATTCCTCAATTTCTCAGAAAGTGCAAAGCAATGATGCAATTGGCAGAAAGCGAAAACCCGGTCCCCGAGGGAAATCCAAGGCCAGCCAGTCTTCCAAGGTGCTATAAATTTCCCAATTCTCCAAAATGAGCAAAACTTTCAGTTTCAAATTTAAGGACCCAATTTGCTAATTTATCTGAAATTTAATCAGGCTGGTTTGGAGATCAATGATTCGAATTCTAAACGGGCAAAATCCGATGAGAAAAACGCAGAGAATTCAAAGCCTCCAGAGCCCTTCAAGGATTATATTCATGTTAGAGCTAGAAGAGGTCAAGCTACTGATAGTCATAGCTTAGCCGAAAGAGTGAGATTTCACATTTCAGACCTCATTATTTTCTTGTCTCAGATTTTGAAACTATCATCAGCTAACTCTTCTCCTTTTCGCCAGGTTAGAAGAGAGAAAATCAGCGAAAGAATGAAGTTCCTCCAGGACCTTGTTCCAGGATGTAACAAGGTATGCGTCTATGGTTTTCCAGGATGTTATGTAAAATTCATGTATGAGAATTTAAGAAAATGGGAACTTGATTTCGCCTGCAGGTGACCGGGAAGGCGGTAATGCTAGATGAGATTATTAACTATGTTCAGTCATTGCAGCGACAAGTTGAGGTAAGCTAGCCAGCTCTGAGACGGAGTTTGAAAAAAAAAAATCCTGCTTTTGAACTCTGGATGTCTGCTGATTTATGTTGTTGTGTTTTACTGTAGTTTTTGTCGATGAAACTTGCCACTGTAAATCCTAGAATGGACAGTGTCCAAATGGAAGCTCTACTGTCCAAAGAAGTGAGTATTTATCATTGAAACTGTTGATGAAATTTTCTGAGTCATTTTGAATTTGGACTAATGGAACTTATTTTTGCGTGTGACAGATTGTTCAGTCTCGACCAAATATTTACCCGGTGGAGTCATCCAACTCAGCCTCGGTCGCGTTTCCTTACGCGTACGAGCCACCGTGCCTGGCAAACGCCGCTACTGACTCTCAGTTCTGTAGTAACCTCTCCATCAATGGATTCTGCAACTCAGGCTCTCAGGTAAAAATTAACCTTCCCTAAAAATCCCATCTGCAAAATCATCTTAAGAATCAAAAAAATGATACAGAGAGAAATTATGAAACAGGTTTCCATGTGGGAAGACGAGCTACACAATGTGGTCCAGATGGGGTTCGCCGCAGGCTCGATGGAACCATCTCAGATGAAGATGGAGCCATAGGCGGTGGTCCGGTCGCCCTGCTCTGCTGCTGCTTGTGTATACACCTTTCTCCTCTTATATCCATTAATATTAATTTTCGTGTTCTTCGTCGTCGTCTAGACAGTTCTGATCAGTTCATTGCCTGATAGCATAATTCCAAAGCCAATCAGGCAACTTTGTATCGTGTTTAATCCGTCATCAGTGAGTTTTAAAAACATGGAAAACCACATGTAAATGGCTTATATAATTTGAAGAATGATTCTATTCTTTTGAAAATTTTCAGCTCGTTCAAAATATCAACATACTTACTATCTTGTCACCAATATACCATGATGCTCTTATCACCCGCGGTTTTGTGGGGACAAATTTATGATGTTGTTAAGTCCCAATTCCCTGTTTAATGATGACGATGTTTGTGTTGTTTGATTCCTGAGCTGGATTCCTCCAAAGCAGAGTTATCATTAAATAAAGTCACCAAGCAATAACTCTAACAAAGCTTTTAATTTAACTTTGGTTTCACCTTTTGGTAAAGAAGTTGTAATGTTCACATGTTGTCAATCTTGCACCGGTAGCTATGCCCTTTTTTTCTCATCCATTTTCTCCGGCCAAGTTGTTATAACGCTGAATCGCATCGATAGTTTAGATTATACTGACGGATATAACGAATATGAATCGAGAGATGAAGTTTGGAACTTGCGGAATTTGAAACTGAGGCCGGACAGACACAAAAAGTTCCAAGTGCAGAGAAATAAAGAGGAGATGAAAAGTGGGTTAAATCTTTTTTTGTGTGGAGAAGATGATGGGGAGGACACTTTTGAAGAATTTAAAGAAAGGCATTGTTGTGTTTTCATGGATGTCTGTCTGGCTATTCCTTGTAACTTACCCAACTCTCTCAAAGCAAATCTCTACTCATCTTGCCATTTCTTACTTTCTTTGTTGTTGGGTATGTGTGGAAATTCAAACTCGAAAAACGAACTAAATCCTATATGTTGTCAACGTAAAATACCGTTTATGTCGTCAGCAGTTTAAAGTACATGTTTCAAAAAGAAATCACAAAGTTAATCGGAATGTGTTTTTCTGTTCATTTTCTATTAAACTGTCTTTTGGCAAAGTTTCCCATTCCGAGCCTGTATTTCTTATAACTATATGTTGATGTGCAACCAAGAGCCTTTACCCGGTCCACGACTTGGCGCGATAAATGACTTAGAGTATCGTTGGGGCGAAAATGCTGTTGGAAAGTGATGTATTAACTGTGAAGAAAATGTGGTGGGATCATAATTTATAATTAAATTTGAGTATGTTATGGAAGTATTTAACTGGATTTCAATTCCTTTTAACCAAAGAACAAAATCATTTATTTATATTTCAAAATTGAAACCAAAATGACTAGCATATGATGGGATGACAATAAAAGATTTAAGGAAATCGCCGAACGAGTCTCAACTCATCCTACATTTCTGATTTGATTATATTTACTTTATTATTACTTTGAGTAATTCGTTAATTTGGTTATTAAAAATACATTTTAAGTGGACATATTTAAGGATCTATCAATTCTGTCCGAATTTGTTGATAAGATCACTACTCGAATCGCTCCCGTCTCCCACCCCAAATCTCACACTAGATTCTGACCAGAGGAATGCGGACACCAGAAGTATGGCGGTTCAAATATCAATACAAAACTTACTTTGTTGGCTCTTTCTTCACCATAGAAAATTTCAGATAGAATGAGTAAGTTTGTAATACCTCAAGGACTAAAATGTAAATAACTTAACGAAAAATTTCTCTATAAATACCATCCCGCCCAAATTTGAAATCTGATCATCTCCGTCTTCATCCGTTACTCTGATCGGCGATGGTGATGTACGAAGACTCGCAGAGAGAAGGCGAAGGTTGAAGGAGTTAGGCCACATGTTTATCAGAATCTGATCATGTCGCCGAAAAAATGTTCATGTGTATTGCGCTGGCGCAGCTAAGGTCAGGATCGCCGTCTCGCACCTTCGATTTCTGGAGAAGGTATTTCTGATGATGAGAGTATTGCTGATGTTATATTTGAATTGGTTTCTACTGGTCTGCTGAGGATAGTTGTTTTGTGGAGGTTTTGTGATGCGGATTTGAGATATGCTTTCTTCTGGTGGCTTGTCTTGGAGGAAGCGTCGAGCGCATGGTAATGCTTTGTGTTATTTAGCAGCATAAAGTTTATTCATGTTGCCACCTTAATAGATCCATTTGTTTCATTATTTGTAAGCATGATTGAGACTTCGTACGTCCATTGATAGTTCAAGGGACGTATGACTAATGACGTCTTTTAAAAATAAAAGATTTTGGGGCGTTACAGAAAATAAATAAATGTTTGAATTGGGTGAGCTCTTATTTCATCTTGTTTGGAATAATGGTTTAAGAAGAGTGTTATTAACTATGCCAAGATAGTTATATCATATGCAACAATCATTTTATCTTGTTTCTGTATAATTTGAACTGTAACACTTCTTTACCTTGAGGGATTTTGAAGATTTATCTGTTAGTGAAACCAGCAGGCATAATTGTCCACGCCCATAGTAGTTTAGTTTAAACAGTTGACAGCACTCAACATCTAATTATCTTATTTGCGGAGGCTGTAAAAGGGCCACTACTTTCGTCTGACAGCTGATTCAAATCAGAACTTTGGAATTGGTGATTATGTATGATGGCAGAGCTGAAACTCTTCTTCTTGCCTACATATCTGGAATAGGTTCTAGTCTTTCTGCTAGTAATATCAGTATCAAATGCAGAGACAGATCTGTTCCAAGAGCTGTTGATGCCTGGTTACATGAACCCTGGTCATATTACAAGCTTTGAGAAAGTGCTGCAGCCTTCAGGTATTTTCTTGCTTTAATTATTTGTTTTTGAGAACAAATGGGTACTCCTTAAAAACATGAGGAAATATTTTTTTCGATACATGACTGGGAGTCTCTTCAGGCACATAATAATTATGGAATAGTAATTGCCCTATCACAAATAAGGTTTGATTTTTCTCTCATTGGAAACACTTAACAGGCATACTGAAGCATTATATACTGAAGACAATGAGCTAGGGAATTATTCAAAAAGATTGGCTCGCTCTACAGACGATGCATTAAGTTTCTGATTCACCCAACATTGTCTAAACCGCCAAAGCATGCTTTCAAAATAAAAATAAAATGTTCGCAGCACGTTGGTGAAGGCCAAAGATCTGATTATCATGAGCTTAGCAGAGCAGAATGATACTCAGGGATACACTTTAAATTTTTTATACCTTGAACAGGTTTTGTTAAAAAAAACTGCCAGTAATATTATTATTTACACTATGTAATGGTTGCATGCATAAAACACATGAACATAGATAGAGAGCGAAAGAAGTTACAGAAAAAAAAAAAATTGATGACTTGTTGCATTTTTTTTGTTCTCTTTAATTCCATGAATCTATATAATCCTGCAGACTTTGATCTGCTTTGAAACTGTCTTCATCAGCTTGCCTCACGGAGGTACACATGAGAAATTTTCTCAAACTTGGAGGCCTTGCTGTTTTTTTCCTTTTCTGAGGTACTAAACAAACTCGACAACTCATCCATTTCACTACTGGGTACCTCTGTATCATAATCAGACAAACTAGGAGGTTTTTGGTGCCTGATTAAACCCCGGGCACTATTACCTATCTTGGAAACACTGTTTGCGATCTTTTTCTTCCAATTCTTTTTGTTGCTTGATTTTTTTGTATCTGACACATCAACTGAGTTTGGATGCGTTCGAGGAGAAAGTGACCCTTCCGAATCAAAAGAAGCTATCTCTTCAGATAGACAGGGGAGAGCGTTTTCATCTAGAACCTCGATTTTGTCACCTTGTCCACCAACATTTGCGTTGTCTGCAAAAAAAGGGAGGAGGAGATTTAAGCTGTGAAGTCTATTACATAATTTCTTCACTAGACACGAATTACCCCAGGCAGGAACAGAAAATCGAAGCATATATACCTGGAAAATCCGAAACCCAATCACTGATGATATCAATTGAATCCATCAGACATGAAAGATACAATTCTTCGTACAGTAGAAAAACCCAAGACGTTAGGAAATCAATATCTTTTTAAGAAATAATTATCGTAAAGTTAATGAGAAGAGATTTTGAGATTACTTACTTGCATGGATTCAAGAACTAGCCTTCTTTCTAAAGCTGGCAGCAGCTACACAGTTGGAACTATAGAGAGTAACTTTTTATCTAAATCTATGCATTTTCATGGAACACTTCCATCTGAATTTGTAATTTCATCACTGAACAGATACCAGCTGAGAAGAGGGGGTCCAATAAAGAAATGGAAACTTAAAAAAGAGAACAAATCCATGCATTGAACTGCTGCAATGGAAATCAAACTCTGGTTGATTCAAATTCTGAGAATAAAAAAGGGCAATAAGGATTAAATCGTACATGGATTGTTTTCTCCCTCATCTAAAATAAATAGATTGTCCCCAGAATTTTTCTTTGTGATCAGTTTGTCTTTGTTGTGTTTAAATAGGTTGGGGCGGAATGTCCAGGGTAGTTCCAGCCTGAATTTGTCCCCATCCAATCAAGCGCCAATGCTTTTCCACACGTCTGCTCAGTGCTATCTTCTCTCCTCTGCTGGTGCAGACAGGCGATGTAAGTTGTAGCTTAGCCAAATCGTTTTTAACAGCCACAACTCGCGCACCAGTAGACATTGACCCGATATTCAACATCAGTATTTCTTGTTTCGCCAATTTTGAAACCTTTCCCTGCCTTTCAGTACCTTTTGTCCTGACTCCAAGAAGTCGACGAAGAAGAAAAAAGTTAACCTGCAACAACAGTAAGGAAGAAACTCAAACAAAAGATTACAGGCAAGCTGGTGTACAAAAGCAATGCAACATGTTTACCTCTAATTCAACAAACACTTCTGGGAGAGATCCCACCTCACCTAGAACCTGGCCAACAAGTCTATCAGCACGAGTCAGAGTTGGATCCATGGTCGTACCAACTCCAATGAGACCTCCAGGCACAGCATATTGCAGCTCATTTTGTTCAGCATAGAGGGAGACAATTCGGGAGTAAATTGGTGTGCATTTAATGTTTCCGCTCTCATCTTTTACCACAATTCCAGGTCGAACCTCAATGAGCTGATTTACCTTTAAGACACCCTGAAATTACAGGCATTATTTCAGTTAAAGTACAAAAAAGAAGAAAAGGAACAAAAAAACACAAGTGATCTATGAGTAGACTACCTGCAAACTAAGAATTTATACTCAGCAAGACCATTTGACACACAAATAATGCCGTATCTAAGTGGCCAGATAGTTTCTAAAATTATCAACAACCAGATGAAACACAACAGACTAGTTCACCATATAATAAACCAAAAAAAATGTATCAGCAAAAAAGCAAGCATTGAATGACAGATGCAGACAATTTAGACAGGCACAGAAATTGTAGGGTGAGATAAGGTTCACTTTTTTAACAGTGAAGTCAAATTGTTAGCCAGAACACCATCAGATCAATAAGTAGCTTTCAAATTTATCAGAATCATGACAACAATCCATAACATTGTGCTCTATAGCAAATTGTTTTAAGGGCAAAGCATGCATAACATCAATTGGAAGCTCAAGTTCAAAGTATACTCTGAGAATGCTACCACCAGCAACGCCTCCCCTTATTTCATCAACCTCATACCCAGGCTTATTCACATCAAAAGATCGAATGACAATCATGTTGGGTGGTGAAATAAAATTCCTCTCAGGAATAGGAATTTTTTTTACTATGTATTCACACACAACATCGATATTATACTTCAACTGGGCAGAAATTGGCACCACAGGAGCATCACCAGCGACAGTACCCTGGCAAAGGAGAAAGGTTCTATTAGACAGCCATTCAATAACATATGAATTCGTTAATGAAATTAGACGGAAGATATACCTGAATAAACTTCTGAATAGCTTCATGCTGATTAATAGCAACATTTTCTTGAACCAAATCAACTTTATTTTGGAGGATTATTATGTGTTGGAGGCGCATGATCTCGACAGCTGCCAAGTGCTCAGAGGTTTGTGGTTGAGGGCAGCTCTCATTGGCAGCAATAAGAAGCAACGCCCCATCCATAATTGCAGCCCCATTAAGCATAGTGGCCATGAGAATATCGTGACCCTCAAATCAGAAATGAGGAGAAGGGAAGTCATTTTCTGAAATTTCATACATTAATGACAGGAAAATTGTGACATGTAAGGAAATAAAAAACGAGTCTGTCATTAGGGCGAAGCCTAGGGCGAAACTATCACAAAACTAATAAAGATCCATAAAGCTATTGGCAATTACTTTTTATAACCTTTTCAACCACAACAAGCATCTTGAAAAGATAGTGGAGATTTCGCTACAAATGACCCCATGCAGTTGTAAGACACTTTAAGATAAATTTATTAGCATCAATCAGAAGAGACAACAGCGAGTAGGCTTAGGATGCCTAGTAAAAGCCCATTATTGAATATGTATTACCGCATATACTCACCGGGCAATCGACAAATGAAACATGCCTAAGCAACTTCATTCTGCTGCTCTCAAATCCAGGTACATCACACAACGGACTGTCCTCCTTTCCACTACCATATGCCCTGGATAATGATATCTTTATTAGAAATAAAGATCAGAAAGTGCATCATATGCCATTACTTCGCTCGCTCTGAAAGCTTACTTATAGCACATGGGCCGAGGACACCGATCATCCTCACATTTGTATATTTTGGCATTTGCATATCCCAGCTTGATTGTAATATTACGCTCTAGCTCATTTTTGAAACGTACAGTCTGTTTTGAAAAAGTAAATCTTAATTAAACTTTGATGAGAAAAAGATAGAAAAGTACAATACAATAAGTAGGAATCACATGTATGGACATATATTAAAATAAACTAGGCAATTCAAAATACTTCATTTCAGAATGTTTCCGCTGTAGAAAAGTACAATGCAATAAGTAGGAATCATAAGTTTTTAACCTAGTTACTTTTCAATTCCATGTCAACAAGAGAACATGTTTGACAGCATAACTGTGCGCGTACAAAGGGTATATAAACTGTTAAGTTACCTGTACTCCTGAAATTGCTTTAACAACTGTCGACTTTCCATGAGCCACATGCCCAATAGTACCTACAGAAATTCATAACCCCAGTTGAGGGTATCTAAAAGCAAGTATGGTGATAATAACATACGACACTACGTCACTGTAAAAAAAAATAGTCGCTATGATAGATGATAAGTCGTTATTTAAGAATATTAGTTCATTCTATAAATATTTTTTACGATATATGGTCAAAACATCACAGTTCAACACTGAACTATAATTATCAAACTTTAGGGTTCAAATTGCACTTTTAATGGCTTATGGTAAAGAGTAAAGAATTGTTATTTCTTTCTCTTCATTCAATTGAGAACTATTACTCTTCGTAGAAGCAAATTGAAAGTCAAATTGAGTTCGAAACAAGGTTGTGTCCATCTGAAGTCAAATTGTGTCAAGTTGAATGGAAAGAAGATTAGAATATATTTGGGAGGGTAATGAGTCATAATCATACGCCGATCTAGTTATCTTAATACATGCATTATGTACAATTATACGTCCAAGATTATTCGTTTCTTATAGATTTGTGTCTTAAATGTATTCTAGAGGATATGACCTAATATTATTATTTATCGTTTGAATTTTACTAAAAGGCAAAACGATCTCAGGCGCCTCAGGAGCTCACTGCGCATTCTTGGATGACATAAAGAAGATGAGCTACACACCATTGCGAAGCTCTCTATAACTCTCTATTTGACATCGAGAGACGATTCTGATATTTGGAGGTGCAAAACAATGACGGAAGGCAGAACAGACGAGATACCAACTTAGTGGGTACCACGGGCTAAGAAGACATTATGACCGCGCACAAGGTTGTAAATTGGCTTGTGCGCGCTGCCGTAATTTGGTTGTTGCACGTGGATCGAGAATAATGATGTAAGCGATGACACAGGCAGATTAGGTTATTAATATTTTAGCAATTCAGGTTTTAATCTTTTCAAGTTGACAACAATTCAAGATTCAAATTCATATGATATTTTTAAGAAAAAGATAATTTCAAAAACAAGATAATTTTAAAATAATTAGAGAACATTTGGAAGAGAAATTCTAACTTTTTAAGATTTTGGCAAGGCTTGAAGCTATATATATATAGTGCCCTACAACATTACAAATCATTCGAGAAGCGAGAATACAAATCACATACAAGAGAGTTGAGAGTGTGGAGAACTGAGTGAAACGGCGAAGTCTTGAAGTTCCCATACGACAATAATCTTCAACTCCTTTCATTTTCATTTTATTACTGTTGTTTCGTTATGACAATGTATAGCTAAGTTATTTAGTTCAATTCAGCGCATGAACTTGTGAAAACATGTTTTGAGGCTTGATTTTACTGCATATGTTTTGGTATGCTAATTATTATGATCTTGAATTATTGGATTGAGTGGACATGTAAGTGTGATTTTTTTTATTGTTAACACTTGTTGAAAATTATGCCATGATGACTAAGTTAATTATCACCTTTGTCGGAATGTCTGCCTAGAAGAATTAAAATATATCACATTTGCCATGTACCTCTTTTATTGGAGTAAACTATGAGATTTAATGACATATGATGTTTAATGTTTGTGATAAACGATACAAATGATTGTTTTGCACTGATACCTCTCATAATTGGTAAATTCTTTACTTGTTTCTTGTGTCCCAAATCACTTCAAAACCTCTTTTTTATTATTGTTACAGGAATTACTTTGCAAGAATAAGTTCCCGGTGGATTCAACATCTAATTACTGCTTTAATAGTGTTAAGATTAGAGTAATCAAATTTGACGCGAACAACGACTCGTGTCAGCGGGTGATTCAACCATGCCATAAACCATAATTTCTGAATAATATTAACATAATCAGCCAAAGCACACTCAAGTTACCAATATTTATAGTTGCTTGACGAGAAATCACTTCAGGAGACAGCGGATGTAATGCTTTTACATCCAGGGTATTTAGATCTTGCTCCATCAATCCCCTTCGAGCCATGTTGACACTCAGAAGAAAAATATGTGCTGCCAGGGATACAAGAATGCCATTCAATATAAAAATGAACTGGACCGGAAAAACTCTACAGCTTTAGAGCAATAGCCTCTTAGATATGTAACCTATCAAGCTTGATTAGCAGAAAAATAGCCACCTCCACAATTAAAACACTTGCACTAAAACTGTCTATGCGTAATAACAGTCATATTGAAAAAATACGGACTTTAGTTGAGTTAGATGTGATTTAAGCATCATAATCATCTTCACATTTGATTAACACAGCCAAACAGGAAAATTTGTGATAACAAAACAAGAATTTTACACCCTACTGCGATTTATAAATCACATGGCAACAACCCTAACACATACAGCAAAAAGCCTTTTGTCTACTTTAAACGCCACCAATGCTCCCTCATTTCCTCACTTTCACCATTACTAACATCCACACACACACACCCTCCCACGTCGATTCAATCAACAACACCATAAAACGACTACGCCGTTAATGTAACTTACCTCTACCAACGCACCAGAAACTCGGTCAAACACGAATCGGACTAAATTCAACTCGAACACACCTCGACGAATTAAAATCCGAGCCTCCGCCTCCGCCGACGCGGAAGTTGAGGCTTTTGTATTGCCGAGATTCACACAAACTCAGCGCAATGCAATGCAGCTCAGAGCGCGCCGAGAGAGAATCTTACATAGAAAGATAGCGAGAATCGTCTTCAGAAATCAGAACCAAGCTGCACAAACAAGCCTTTAACACAACGGCCCAAAATTAAAACGGGCTCATTTACTGGCCCAAGTTAAGTTGGGCTTTAATGCCTTTAACGGTATAAAGCTAATTTTTGTTTAAAATATTACGATGACGATACGACGTCGTCTCATAACGAGCTCTTATAACGAACCGCCAGCGCATTAAATTTATAATAACGATAAATAACTGAATTCAGTTTCCTTCCTCTGCAACAAAAAAAAAAACCCTAGCCTAGCTTTTATCTCTTCTCCTCTGATTTCATCTTCTTCAATCTCTCTCTCTCCTAAAAAATGGCGTCCTACGCAATCCCCCTCCCCCTCCTCATCCTCCTTCTCGCAGGAGTTTTAGCAACGGCGGATGACGCGGCGGTGATGAACCAGCTCCGCTCCAGCTTGATCAGCACCGGTTGGACACAGGCCACACCTTACTGCATGTGGAAAGGCGTACAATGTGACGACTCCAACCGCGTCACCGGAATCAACCTCCAGTCCAGCTCCGTCTCCGGCACTCTGCCTCCAACGCTCAACTCCCTCGCCAAGCTCAAGACCTTGACGCTCCAGAAAAACTCCATCACCGGACCGCTCCCCACCCTCGCCAACCTCTCCGATCTCCACACCGCGTACATAGACAATAACAAGTTCACTTCCATTCCCGGAGATTTCTTCTCCGGATTGACCAGCTTGCAGGAGGTTTCCGTGGGAGATAATCCGATGCTCGGCGCGTGGACGTTCCCAACCGCGCTTACTGGATCGTCCAGCTTGGCGAGGTTCCTTGCTGAGAAAGCCAACATGTATGGTGAAATTCCGGACGTTTTTGGCTCCTGGCCGAATTTGCAGGATCTGAGGCTCTCGTATAATAACCTCACCGGGCCGTTGCCGGCGTCGCTTGCCGGATCTGAGATTGTGAATTTGTGGCTGAATAATCAGGCATTAGGGCTTTCAGGTCCGATTGATGTGTTGGGGAAGATGACTCAATTGTCTCAGGTATGGCTTCATAAGAACCTTTTCTCAGGTCCCATCCCTGATCTGTCCAATTGTACTAGCTTGTTTGATCTGCAACTCAGGGATAATCACCTGACCGGAGTTGTTCCATCTTCACTGACAACGCTTTCTACTCTGGTAAACATCACATTGCAAAACAATCAGCTCCAAGGTCCAGTGCCTGTATTTGGGCACGATGTTAATGCGACAATTGGGACAAATTTCTACTGCAAGGCGGAGCCGGGGCCTTGCGACGCCCAGGTCACCGCCTTGCTGGCCGTCGCCGGGGCCATGGGATATCCCACCACCTTGGCCGAATCGTGGACGGGAAATGACGCTTGCAAATGGTCATTTATTCTCTGTGATTTGCAGAGCAGGAGAGTGACTAAAGTGAATTTGCCTAAGCAGAATTTTACTGGGACCATATCTCCTGCATATGCCAATCTCACAACGCTTTCTAGTTTACTCCTGAATGATAATCGGCTGACGGGCTCAATACCGGACAGCTTGACAACGTTGCCGGAGCTTAAGCTCCTAGATGTGTCGAATAATAATCTAAGTGGGGCAATGCCAGTTTTCCAAGATGGCGTTACAGTGCACACAGCAGGCAATCCTCTGATCGGGAATTCTTCAAATCCCACATCGTCCTCTGGTGCATCTGGGTCATCAAAAACTTCAGTGATTGTTGGAATTGTGATTGCTGTGGTGGGTTTTATGCTCCTTGTCTGCTTCATAGCTTACCGGTACATTGACAATAATAGGCTGGAGAAATTGGGGTGGGTAAAGAGCTCTGAGGACAGCAAAGAAGATGCAATTTACCAGAATCGAAACGCCAGCAGTGGTTTTGGTTATGATGTACCACAAGATGATCTTCTGATTCAGAGACAGAACAGTGAGGAAAGAAGCGATTTTTTTCAAAATTTTGAGGGAGGGAATGTTGCCATCTCCATTAAAGTCCTCAAGCAGGTGACTGGAAACTTCAGTGAAGATAACATTTTAGGAAGAGGTGGATTTGGGGTGGTGTACAAAGGTGAATTGCACGATGGGACAATGATTGCAGTCAAGAGAATGGAATGCCATGAAATGGGTAACAAAGGTCTGATCGAGTTCAGAGCGGAAATCACCGTGCTTTCAAAAGTCCGGCACCGGCACTTGGTTGCGCTTCTTGGCTTCTGCATCAGTGACAAAGAAAGGCTTCTGGTGTATGAGTACATGCCTCGAGGCACACTAGGGAAGCATCTGTTTGAATACAAATCTTTAGGGTACCCTCCTTTGACATGGAAGCAAAGAGTGACCATAGCCTTGGATGTAGCTAGGGGAGTTGAGTATTTACACAGCTTGGCGCGTGAGAGCTTCATTCACAGAGATCTTAAACCTTCAAACATTTTACTCGGTGATGACTTGAGAGCCAAGGTTGCGGACTTTGGACTGGTTAAAAATGCCCCAGATGGGAAATATTCTCTGGAGACGAAACTCGCCGGAACATTCGGATACCTTGCGCCGGAATATGCTGGTGAGTTCTGCATACATTTTTAGTCTGTTGATCATCATCGTCCTGATTGTGATTGTGATCTGATCTTGGAGTGGAACAGCTACGGGGAGAGTGACGACCAAAGTGGATGTTTACGCATTTGGAGCAGTTTTGATGGAGATGTTAACCGGTAAAAGGGCTCTGGAGGACGAGGAGCCAGAGGAGACGACTCATCTGGTCACATGGTTCCGCAGAGTCCTAATCAACAAGGATGACGTCTCGAAAGTGATTGATCCGACACTGCAGCCTGATGATGAAACCTACGCCAGCATTTGCAAGGTTGCTGAGCTGGCAGGGTATTGCACAGCGCGGGAGCCGTATAAAAGACCAAACATGGGACATGTGGTGAATGTGTTGGGTCCTCTTGTCGAGCAATGGAAACCTTCTTCGCAAGAAGAAGATGACAATTACTCCATCGACCTTCGCATGAGCTTACCTCAAGCGCTGCAGAGATGGCAGGCTAATGAAGGCGCGTCCATGAATAGTGATTTTTTTAACGGCCGGATGGAATCTCAGTCGAGCATTCCCTCGAAACCTCCGGGAATCGCGGACTCGTTCAGTTCATCCGACTGCCGATGACCCATCAGGGCTGCACATTCCGTCCCTGCTTATAGAGGGACTGTTAGAACAAGTTGGAACTTGCAATTAATTGTATATCAAAATGAACCACCTCACAATTATTGTTGAAGTTTGCTCCACAATTTATTTAAAACGTAATTGTCTTCCTATTGTACTGGGTGTGGTTTGGCAATAGACTTCTCATAATACGATAATACGATAACAGAACCTCACACCTACTGCACTGATCAACTGAAGCGAATTGGATGCTTATGTTTTCCACCAATGACGTTAAAGATTGTCATTTTGCTCTACTTGCTAGCTTTGAAATCTTTGTATGAAAACTACAGAAAAATTGACGATAACTTGTACCAAAAGAGATGCGGCTCTTGTTAGATGCAACAAGAACTCAAAAGAAGGTAAATAGTTCTGGAATGACTTATTTATTCCTTATAAACTACAGTAAATAAATAGAGAAACTACACCTAGAATGAAGGGAACAATTACCGAGAAATGGAGGAAATAAAGTTGAATTGGCAAGTTTAGTTAACTGATTAACCGACATTATTGTATAAATATTGACCGTAGACGGAGTTTATTTTTGTGAATTTATTCCTATTTTTAAAATATCAGTAAGAACCTACATTTCATTAAATTTCATCTGAACGGAAATTTTTTTCAAAACGCCAATTAATCACTATATTTCATTGTCATGTCACTTTCGATACAAACCGTATGTTATTAATGATTTTTATAAATAAAATAAGCCTATTTTAATAAAAATTTTATAATTAACTCATATCGCAAATCGAGATGGTTCAACTAATCTATCATTTCCTCCATTATTTTGAGAGTATCAGTTCTAATTATCTTATATTAAATTATAAAGATGAATATATTAATAGTTAGTATAAAATATAATACGTGCGACCAAATTATGTGGAAATATGAGCGAAGAAAAATTCAAAATGAAAAATGTACTAAAATTGGAGAAAGTGGCATGAAATATTTTATTATCTGTTAACGGCAAAAATAGTCGTCGGTATGCGATGATCGACATCCTCCGTCGTCTTTCTCGACGACACTCCTCCCATCCCTCTCCAAAAATTTCTCACAGACCGAGGCGTACTCTTCTCTCTCTCTCCCCTATCCTTAACTGCTCTTCTCCCACGCAATCGCAATTATTGACAGCAATCATCATTATTCAACCAAAGCACAACCCTCCGTCTCTCAGCCCCTTCCATGTCTGCACTTCATACTGTTGTTGTGTGCGGTGGAGCTTCCATGTCGCCGATGCGTGCCATCGGTTACGGGAATTGCATGGATTCAGTCTGCTTCACTTCCCTTCCTCGATTGGGAGGTCCGAAGTTTGTTCCGCGGAGTCGGCGGCTGCGAGTGTCGTGCGATTCTCAGGTGTGTTATTGTCTCTGGTTTTTGGAGTTGTTTAGGCTGATGGTTTATTTGAAGTTGAATTTATTCTACTATAGGTGATTTGGAATACTCACAAGGTTACAGTAGTTGTTCAGTATTGAACTTAGGAGAGCTTGTTGTTATGGCTTGTAATTTTGAGGTCCTTGGAGGAATGTTGTGGAAGTTTATTTTGAATTATACTGACTAACGGTCGTGGTCGGTACAGAATGTGAAATTGTTACAAATAGTCTTACTGCAAAGTGCTCACGCAACTATCATTTGCAGACAATAGAAACTCAGACAAGAAAATGCTCTCCGTGCCTTGAGAAAGATTTACTGTCGGGAAATGGTGCTTTGCCATCTAATGAGTGGAGAGCAGTGCCAGACATATGGAGAACTTCAGCTGAAAAGTATGGTGACAGCGTTGCATTAGTGGATCCATACCATGACCCCCCAACAAATATGACTTATAAACAGGTTTATAAGCCTTGCTTTATTGCTTAATTAAAGGACAAACCTTGTAATACCATTTGAATGCAGTTTCCCAGGCTACTTGATTCGCAGTTCTCTGGTCTACAGTGTTTGTACCATTTACTCATTAATTCTTGATCCCGTTTTGTAGACATCTAATATAATACACTGAAACACAATGTCTTCCTTTTTAAGTATTACAGACAACAATCAAGGAACTTCTCACTTATAGTATCAATAACCTTATTTGCAGCTTGAGCAGGAGATTTTGAACTTTTGTGAAGGTCTCAGAGTTGTAGGAGTGAAGGCAGATGAAAAAGTTGGACTTTTTGCTGATAATTCATGCCGATGGCTGGTTGCTGATCAGGGTATGCACTACTTCCTATTACATTCAAGTTCCCGACGTCCGAAATTGAGCAGATTGCGACTCCTGTCCTCACCAATGCACACTGGTCACCGCCCTTAACATTTCAGTTGGAAAATGATAGGTATTATGGCCACCGGAGCGATAAATGTTGTACGGGGATCAAGATCGTCTAATGAAGAACTACTTCAAATTTACAAGCACTCTGAAAGGTTCTTCAGAATGCTTCACACTTATTTATTACTTCTAGACATACACATTATGTCAGTTCTTAATATTATTGTTTCCAAGAGTAGTATATTGAATTCAATGAGTATTGAACTGTCAGCCTGAAGAAGAACCCTATTTCTTGCATATATGATCATAATTGTCATATTTAAACAAGAAGAGTTTAGGTAGAAATGATCATAATTGTCATATTTAAACAAGAAGAGTGGGTAGAAATAGCATCTGTGCTCCGCATACTTATATAATGGTAGACAAAGTGGATTGGTACTCATACTATCTAAATGCATTCGAGTACATCCTGATACTTCTGACAAGGGATCAATGAGTACCTTACTATCTTATTGGTGTTCAAAATTCACTCTTTCTGATCGATTCCGTTGTCAATTATGTGCTTAATTTTGGATGAATGTTGAATAAGTATTTGAATAATTGCAGCATTGCACTTGTTGTGGATAATGTGGATTTGTTGAAACACATGGGAAAAACTTTCCTGTCCAAAGCAGAACCAAGATTTATCATTTTACTTTGGGGGGAAAAGCTGTGCCTTGGTGGTGATGTAACAGATGAAGTCCCTGTTTACCAGTATGAAGAAATTGTGGAAATGGGACGGGAGAGCCGCAGGAGGCTGCTAGATTCTGATGATTTTCGTAAGTATCAGTTTCACTATTTGCATTAAACTTTTTTTCAGGGAAAATACACTTTTTTTTCAGATTATCCGCCATCCTCATCTAACTAACATCACCACAGGGGAGCAGTACAAATATGAGCCTATCACATCTGATGCTGTTGCAACACTTGTCTATACTAGTGGAACCACCGGCAACCCAAAAGGCGTGATGCTTACACATGAAAATATTTTGCACCAGGTTTCATTTCTGTATTTTGTACTTTGTTGGATAAATACTACTTTCAGTATAGATAGAAAGAGTTTTAGGTGATATATTAGTGTTTCCCTCTAACTGCGAAGTGACTTTCTGTATTGTATTTGTGGAGTGAATTTACATCATTTATCACTCATCCATTTTTATTGCAATGTTTACTAGATTAGGAACTTATCGGATGTAGTACCTGCTTCGCCCGACGACAGATTTCTTAGCATGCTTCCTCCATGGCATGCATATGAACGAGCTTGTGAATATTTCATTTTCAGTTGTGGAACTGAGCAAGTGTACACAACTGTGAGAAACTTGAAGGTACTAAGAGCTTTTTTCCTTCTATTCGATGCAAGTTCAGTTGCATTAAACTATGGTTATGGGTGTATATTTTGATGATGCCCATCATTACTTTCAAAATTCACTACCACCAAATTACCATATTTTAAATTTATGTTCAAGTGGTTGATATCAATGTAGATACATTTACTCCTAAGACCTCGTTGTTTAGTTCCTCCTCCTCATACCCATAGGACATTTTAGATTGATGCAAAGTTTTTGATAGTATGTGCAGAAATTTTAGTTCTTGTTCATAATGGAAAATGCAGAGTAGCATAATGTAACATACTCTTTCACAACCTTGATGTTGGTGCGATTCTTGTTCATAATGTGTACCCATTGTTAATAATCATTAGATTATAAATATCTAATTAAGGCATTTGTCTTATTCATAGGAAGATTTACAGCGTTACCAACCACATTACTTAATTTCTGTTCCTTTGGTATATCAGACTCTTTACAGGTACTCTCCTTATGCCAAAAGATAAGCCTGATTTTTCATGTCTTCAGTCCATTATTTGATTTACTGGATTCATGCCTTCCAAACCAATTTAGTTGTATCATCCCTTCTCTTTTCAGTGGAATTCAAAAACAAATCTCTACAAACTCATCAGTTTCTAAGCTCATCGCTTTGACATTTATAAAGATCAGCTTGGCGTACAAGGAGTTTAAGAGAATTTATGAGGTTTCCCTATTCATAACTCTATCTTGGACTTAAAACATTTTTCTCATGCAGTTATTGTGAAATAGTTGTTGGGCACATACTGACATCACTGAACTCGCGGTTTAGACTTTAGAAATGCCTTCACATCCTATTTTCTTAAACTCTTAGTAGTGATGAGAATGGCTTTTGGAGTAAATCAAATTTCGAACAAAGTTTTCATTTTAAGTACATATTAAAAATATTAATGTCCGCTGTCTTCCATTGTAAAAGCATTTGGTGGTCCCCAACTGTTCATCTATTCTGTAAATTTATTCTGTTATCATTCAGGCATTCGATCAACCGAACTTGTATTATACAACAGCTGACTAATTTAACTATTTCGGCTTCAGGGCAAGTATCTGACAAAAAATCAGAAGCAACCTCCATATATAATTGCTTTGCTCGACTTAGCATGGGCCAGGGTCTGTGCGTGGATGCTTCTCCCACTTCATTGGCTGGCAACGAAGCTTGTTTACAGTAAAATACATTCTGCCATCCGAATTTCAAAGGTCTCTTGCTGTTAAAGAGTAGTTTTCCGTTTGTTTCTAATTTGAAAATTTTCATATCATTTTTGCTTTGATCTTATGGCTGCTATGCTGGCTTCCTTTATATCCACTCAGTGTCTCAAAATTTTATTAGCGCATTAGACAAGCAAGCGAAGTTTTATATACACAATTAGTTGTTTGTCATATGGTCTTGCAACTGTTGTAGTCTCTTTTCTTCTGAGTGCCGACTGAGAATTATCATTTTGGGTATTCAAAGAGGTGCTGGGTTCGGTATCTGTATCACTCTATTGTTTTTTGCTGTTTGATAAGTATGGTTATCTTTTTTGAGAAAACTGATAAGCTTTCGTGCACTGTAGATGTCTGGATTACATCACTAATACCAGGTGACACTGACACTCTCTGTCATTTTTAAATTTGGTGCCACAGGCTGGGATAAGTGGCGGTGGCAGTTTGCCTTTACACGTCGACAAATTTTTTGAGGTAAGATGCGTACAGATTTTATCTTGGTTCTAGAAGCTATGAAACCTCAATCAAACTTGCTGGTCACAGGCAATTGATGTCACAATACAGAATGGATATGGACTGACCGAGTGTTCTCCAGTTATTGCAGCTAGACGATCTCACTGTAATGTCTGTGCATGTCATCATTTCTCGTTATAAATTTACAAGTCCATTTATCTCTTTCCTCATTTTTTTACATTTTTCTTATCATCTGGTTGCATTTGCTGCCATCTAACTATTTCACAGGTGTAACATTTGAAGGTTCTTGGCTCGGTCGGACATCCTATCAAGCATACAGAGTTTAAAGTTGTAAATTCTGAAACTGGTGAAGTTGTACCAGCTGGTGCAAAGGGGATTGTAAAAGTCCGGGGGCCCCAAGTCATGAAAGGCTATTATAAGGTATAAATCATAAGTAGATTTAACGCTACAACAAAGTACAAAATGTCGAAAAGATTCCTTCAAAATATGATATCTCTCTTTATGAACAATCTTATCATCGATTCCTACTTATAACATACACAGTACATATGGCAAATAGCAAACAACAATGTTATGTTTATACCAAGATATAGATGTCACATGCCAGTCCTATTTATTATGCTTTATTATCGGCTTGTACTAGAATCCAGTGGCGACAGAAAAAGTTCTGGACAAAGATGGTTGGTTAGACACAGGAGATGTGGGTTGGATTGCACCTCACCATTCAGTTGGGCGTAGTCGAAAGTGTGGAGGTGTGATTGTCCTAGAAGGTCGAGAAAAAGATACTATAGTCCTTTCAACTGGTAGGCTCATATTTTCTATGACTACTTTCTGCTGCACGATCATGATCGGGGATGCTGTCTGTGTTTTTGTTGTGGTTCGGTGTTTACATTTTGAATTCTCCTTTGTGCCTAGGTGAAAATGTCGAACCAGAATATGTTGAGGAAGCCGCACTGAGAAGTGCTGTTATTCAGCAAATTGTTGTCATTGGGCAGGTTTAATCAAAATACCCATGCGGTTGATGTCTCTATATTAGATTTCTACATCTTATGAATACATAATCAATATCTGCCTAACTGCTGACAATACATAGGATCAACGACGCCTTGGAGCTGTAATCTTCCCAAATGAAGAGGAGTTGTTACAGGCTGCAAAAAGGATGAACATGGCAAAGCCTGACACATCAAGTCTAAGCAAAGAGATCAAAACGCGTATAGTGTTCGAAGAACTGAAAACATGGTAATGCCTTGAACCGATTCTCAGCACAATGATAATTCTACAGCCATGTGTATAATAATGTATCAGTTACTAAAAATTTCCTCTTCATTTGTTTTCGTCCAGGACCTCGGATTGCTCATTTCAAATTGGACCATTTCTTATTGTGGATGAGCCCTTCACAGTAAACACCCGAATAATTTAAGACAGCCTGCATTAGCATTCCTTCTGATCTTAGAGTCGGTGAAGATTAATATTGTTCCTTGAACATTGCAGATAGAAAATGGTTTGATGACCCCAACCATGAAGGTTCGAAGAGATAGAGTAGTGTCCAAATACCAAGAGCAAATAATCAATTTGTTCCAGTGAAGTCCGATCATCAGTGCAGTACCTGCCCAAAGATGGTTTGGACAATTCTATTTAAACATAGATTTGAGCTCTCTAAGAGTATATTTATAGTGAGATATCTGATTTTTACAAGTCTTCCTTGTTAATAAAGAAAAAGGGAATACTCCACTAGCATGATAGTATTAATTTTTTTTGAAGAGCAAGAAGATGAGATATCATTGATTAAGAAAATGAACATCGCCATTATCAATAGGGAGCTCTGATACTATTTTTATTATTCGATTCGGTTGAATTTTGATTCTATGAAGGATATTTTGTTTTCATTATCATGATATGTTCATTTGTATTTGATTTGGATTTTGTGATTATCTTACTATCTTTTGTAGTCCGCAAGAGACAGATGGAACTTGCCGTCTGGTTTTTATGCCAAAACTAACGGTCAAATTATTCCAAAATGACTGTTAGATAGATATGATCTACGAGCAAAGCGAATGGCATTCAAGAGAGGTTTGTGTATGCTTATCTGCAGAGAAATGGAACAGCACCAAATAGTCTCCCAGCAGCTTGTTGAAGCCATTAGTAGAGAGCATGGGTGCATGAGAATGTGCCACTGAGGCTTTTGAGGATATGTGTCATGTTTGTATCGTTTTATAAATAGAAATGCGTAGCATGAATGCGTTGATTCATCTTCATCAAGCTTTTTTAAGCAGTCCTTTGATTGATCAGGATGATGTTTGGGAATGGTGATCATCATGGAGGACCTGGCGGAGGACATCATGGAGGAGTAGGACGTGGTGGTGGAGGTGGAGGCCCTCATGGAGGAGTAGGACCTGGTGGTGGAGGCGGAGGCCCTCGTGGAGGATGTCGTGGAGGAGGCCGAGGATGGGTAGGACCTGGTGGTGGAGGAGTAGGACGTCATGGCTGGGGACCTGGTGGTGGTGGTCGAGGCCCTTGTGGAGGAGGCCGAGGAGGACATAACTGAATCAAAATCTCTAGAACCTCAAGCTTCTACTGGTTGAGTGTTATTTCCAATAAGATCCATGCTGCGTTCACAATGGCCTAAAGTGGATCCCTGTTTAGAGTTTTAAAAGTCTTTGAAGCAATGCCCAAGTTGTAGGTCACTTACCTGACCTTGTAAGATAAGTCCAAATAAAGAGAGATATCTACAGTTACCATCTCTTCAAAACAAAAGAGAAAACCCTCATGCCTTGAACCCAAAGACACCAATGTATATGTTGCTCTCATGATGACCTTAATGAAAGAACTCAATGTCCACAAAAAATGGGTTGGGAAATGGGTGGACCCTTTTTACAGGTGAGGCTTTAAACTTCATCATGTTCGCCATTAATATGATCCCATTGAGCTCTCAATAACACCAACACAACCAAACCCAAAAGATCCCTGCACAGCCAAAATGAACCCAGCCTTTTGGTACTTGGCTCTACTTTTGCTTCACACCCATCACTCAGTTTCCAAAAGGGTGTCCTCAAAAGCCATGGATTCCCTCAAAAGCCCAGAGCTTGATGCAATGCAGAGAAGTCCAGGATGTGCTAAAAGCGGTATTGAGTATGAAGACCCGGAAGAGACTGAAATGCAGATGGACTCGGAGGTAAACAGGAGGGTGTTGCTGATGCAGAAATCCTACATAAGTTATGAGACTTTGAGGAGGGATATGACTCCTTGCGAGAGGCCTGGTTCTTCTTACTACAACTGCAGGTCAACTGGAGTGGCCAATCCTTACACTAGAGGCTGTGAAATGATTGTTGGCTGTGCCAAAGATATTAGAGACATCAATTACTGAACATGTCTGTGATTCCTGAACTTTCTCGTGAGGTAATAATTTGAAGTGCTCAAGTCCTTGCTGTTAATGTTGTGCTTTTTATTTGCTTCAGGGAAATAATCAGCAAAAAGTGGCATGTTGAGTATAGAAACTAATATTGGATCAAATCCAAGTTCAATTCAGATTAAGGTTTATATATATTTTTCTATATTGTAATCTCATCTCATCTAAACTAGTGAAGCACATTCCTGGTTTGATAGTGCCCCAAAGCGTAGTCATGTTTTATGACAGTCTGGGTAACAAATTCTTGTGTTCTTTTATTTATTATTCGTTCATTACTGCTTGTCGATTCTAACAACTCGTATCAGAGCCTGGATTATAGCAGCGATAATGGATGGAAAATATCCCGTTGAGAAGTTCGATGGATAGAATTTCGATTTTTAGAAGATGCAGATCGAAGATTACCTGTACGATAAGGATTTGTTTCTACCGGCGTTGGGGGAAAGACCGAAGGATATGAAGGATGAAGAGTGGAAAGTGCTGGATAGAAAGGCGATGAACGTGGTTTGCTTGTCGTTATCCAAAGAGGTTGCACACCATACAGTGAAGTCAAAGTCCACGAAGGAGATAATTGACACGCTATCGGTATTGCATGATAGTTGTTCAATTTGATTCGAGTTTGTTCAATTTACGAATGATTGAAAATACAGTTGAGTTCAGTTGATATTGACTTTGATGATGAGATACATGCGCTGATTTTGTTGTCCTCGTTGCCTGATAGGTTGAATGGAACAATTACTGCCGTTAGTGCTTGAACAGGAAAGGCAAAGTTATAGCTAGATGAAGTTATAGACTTGATTGTCAGTGAAGAGGTTCGCAAAAATGAATCAGGTTCTAGTTCTGGATTAGCTTTGAACGCTGGAAGCATGGATAAATAAGTGTCCAAATCGGGAGTACAACATGGCAGGTCGAAGTCCAGAGGGAGAGACAAATCAGTGAGGGACAAGAATAAGAACAGGTGTTGGCAGTGTAATAAGTTTGACCATTACTGAAGAGATTGCAAGGCACCATCAGCAAAGAAAATTGAAAAGAGATTGAAAAAACAGTTGTCAAAAGATTTGCCCTGAAAGATTTTGGAGACGCGAAGCAAATTCTGTGTATGAGAAATGAGCGTGATAGAAAAGCAGGAAAGTTATTGCTTTCACAGGTTAAATATGTCAGAAAGGTATTGGAGAGGTTTGACATGCAATATGCAAAACCGATATGAGTAGTCAGTTCTCATTATCTAGCAAGGATTAACCTAAAGATAAGAAATAACGTGATCACATGCAGAAGACTCCGTACGCTTCAACAATTGAAAGTTTGATGTATGCAATAGTGTGTACTAGCTAGACACTGCACATGCGGTGGAAGTAGTGAGTCGGTTCATCGGAAATCCGGACATAAAAAATTTGGAAGCTATAAAATGGATCTTGAGATACTTGAAGGGGACAACTGATCATGCCTTGTGTTTTGGAGGCAACGAGATTGAGTTAGTAGGATTGTCGATGCAGATTTAGCTTCGAGTTATCTGGACAAGAGAAGAAGTACAATCGATTATGTATTTACATTAAGTGGTACTGCTGTTTCTTGGGCTTCAAAAGTTGCAGAAGATTGTTGCTTCATCTAGAACTGAGGCTGAATATGTTGCGGTGACTAATGCTAGCAAGGAGATGATATGGTTACTTAATTTCTTAAGTGAATTGAGGAAAAAACAGGAGAATAGTATTCTCTACAATCATAGTCGAGTGATATCCACTTGGCTAATAATCATGCGTTTCATTCAAGGACTAAACACATAGAATTAAGATATCACTATATACGTCATCTTCTGGATAGAAAAACCTTGCAGCTGATGGAGATTGATGGAAGCAAGAATCCTCTTGACATATTGACTAAGGCTGTGACCTTAGAAAAGTTGAAGCTATGCATGACTTCAATCGGCCTTGTCACTAGTTGAAGGCTTGTCACTACCAACATTTATGGGATGATGTAGAAGAAGAATGAAGACGATTAACGTTAAAATTAGTCTCTAAGTGGGTGATTGTTGAGTATAGAGATTAATGATGGATCAAACCCAAGCCCAATTGAGATTAGAGTTTGCACATGTTTCCCTATATAAACATGTTCATCATATTGCAATCTCATTTCATCAAAAATTGTGAAACACACTCATAACTTGGTAGTACCCCCAGAAATAGTCTCATTCTGTGTTATTTTGTTTATTGTTCATTCATTACTGCTTGTCAATACTAATATGACACACATAAATGTGAAAAATTTGGTAAAGGTTGAGTTTGCTTACTTTTTTCACATTGAGCTTGTGCATAGCATCCTCAGATTGATAACATATATGAGAAGTCCTTGCTGCAACAACCAAGTGGAGTTTTGTATAGTAGCACCGGTAGAGGCAGTAGCCTTGGTCCATAATACTTCAGCCAGAAGAGATGCTTTTGTGACATATCTGGTCTCATGATAAAATCATATTGTTTTTTAAATGCCATATACATATTTTTTTTTGTTGGGGCGCGCCAGGCTCGATGCTCGAGGGACGCATGGAGTCTCGAATAGCAAGCTATTTTTTGATGAGTTTCTCCCCTATAGATATTAATTTACTATCGTGTGACTCATTGAGTCGCATATCAGATATTAAACTGATAAACATAGATACTATACTTGATCTTAGCCAAAAGGCCGAGAAAGGTAAATGGCATAAATTAGAAAACAACACTGCTCAGATAAATATAGTATTAGTGCCCATGAATAACTCAACTGCAGATGGGAAGAGTAGACTAACAAAAACAAGCTTAGGACTGGATTCTATTAATTTGCGTTAAAGGGTACCAACGACTGGGGCTGCAAATAAGGATAGACAGGCATTAGTTCATTCCCAATTGCCAATTTAGGATGTGTACAAGTAGTAGCCTCAAGTTTGTTGTACAATATCATATGTACTAATTATGGTGAACATCATACCTGTGCTAAGTCACTCTCGTGCTTTGGAATGAAAGCAGTGTCAACGTTTCCATTCTTGAAGTCCTGTGAGCAAAGGAAGAATGAGAAACAATATTAGATATGCAATTTCATGATAATCAAAAGGATTTCTCTAAATCCAATATGAAAATCTCCTAACCTCGATTTCGAGTATGAGCTTATGGTACTCGATGGTGGTTGGAACTCCTGCATAACAAGGGAGATGACATGTCAAATGAATTTTATTACATTGCTACTATGACCCATCAAGAAAAAACATCACCATGTCAAATGCTACAGGTTCTAAGCACATAAAGCAAACATCTTCAGAATGCAGGTTTTATCAGACTTGGTATAAATATATTTAGTTGTTTCTAAATTCCAAGATATTGCCATTTGAGAAAAACATACTGGTTAATTTTACAAAGAAACAAATCCATTTTATATCTCCAGAACGGCAATGGGAAGGTGGGTAGTACAAAATTTTACTTGCTGCTCGACAAATATGCATATGGATGGGTAATAATGTTGTGAAATTAATGAGAAAGATGGAAACGAGATTAGAACTCACGACCAGGCATCATAATACTCACCACGTCATATATGTTCTTATATACCAATTTTTTTTTTTTTATATGATACCTGTAATGATAGTGTCATTTAGAGCCCTCTTCATGCGTGCAATGGCCCTTTCTCTAGTTGGAGCCCATACGATAAGCTGGAATATAATAGAAGACAATAATACCAATAAACAACATAATAAAAATAGTTTATCGAAGAATCAACAATGTATGATGACAGCACGGTAAATATCATTGATATGCATATGTTTCTCCAGTCAATGGTGACGTGTACCAAGAAAGCAGTAAAGTTAGGATGAGACAAAGGATGCTGAATAGAGATGAGGACCCGATGTAAAAGAAACTTGGTGTCAAAAACACCAATTTTTCTATAATGAGGTGCTTTTCTAATATTTAAGGTCTTCAGGCTATTAAGAGGCACATGCTTAGTTAAGATTCTTCATGTACTGGTTTGAGCTATTAATATCAATAAACTTGGGGTCTAAATATTTCATATGGCAAGATCTCGACGCGAAATTGATAATTCTAATAACAAAGAAAAAATTGCTGCACATAATACATATTTAAAATTCAAATGAAGAGTTTAGACAAACCTTTCCAAGCAATGAATCATAGCTTGGCGGAACAACATAATCAGGATAAACGTGACTGTCCATCCTTGTGAATGGACCTCCGGCTGGCAGGTACTCTGTAATTCTCCCTGATCGCCAAAATGAAGAAAAGGTTAGAAACAAGAGTTAGGGTTAGGACCCACTCAATAAGTTTGTAGCCATTTATAAAGCAAAAATCAGGTAACTGAATTTACAATCTCATATCTGAAATGTGACAAATAAATTGTAACTGACAATTTGTAACTGTAGGCACAGTTTAGCATAGAAAACTGAAGGAAGCCTTTCAAATGAGATTTCACTGAACTATAACAGTAGAGATTTACTGGTGTGACAAGAGGAATGTAAATAAATATCAAGTGTTTAGATCATGTCATTTACATGTTAAGCCACACATGAACTCAAGTGTTTAAATTATCAAATGCCCCAGTATCTCATGACTTTGGATGTACGACAACAAGCCAGCTGAATGCAACAAAATATGGAAAGTGATCATTTATCAAAGCATGAACTATACAGGAATTAAACTGCACCTGGCCCAGGCCTGAAATTCTTGAAAGCATCCTCAGCATTGATACGACATTCAATGGAATGACCCCTAAGGACAATGTCATCCTGAAAGAATAGCACCGTTAGTAATAAGGAACCAGTGCGAGAGAAAAGAAAAGAGAGAGAAAAAGATAATGTCTTCCAACAAACCTGTGTGTAACGTAGTTTCTCCCCCATAGCAACGCGAATTTGTTCCTCAATCAAATCAGTGGAGGAAATCATTTCCGTCACAGGATGCTCAACCTGGTCGCAAAAAATGAATACTATTAAAATGTGTATATTATATCCATGATTCATTACCACGAAGCTCTTCAAGGAAATTATCAACATAATCAGTTACCTGGATTCGAGTGTTCATTTCCATGAAATAGAAGGAACCTCTTTCATCCAAAAGGAACTCAATAGTTCCGACACCAATGTAGCCTATGGATGCAGCAGCAGCAATAGCTGCGTCACCCATGGCTTTCCTCAACTCAGGAGTCAATGCAGGAGAAGGTGCTTCTTCCAGTAGTTTCTGATTCCTCCTCTGTAAAGAACATAAAAACAACAAGCACTGTAAGAACTACATATTGGACATACCACAGAGGGCATAAGTTAGACATACTGGAAATATGAAGCTGCAGCTCCATTCTCAAAATAGAACAACAATTAGGCCTACTACTAGCATACGTAGATGAGTAAGCACTAGATAGTCCATTTATACATTGTTGAATATAGCATGGAATACTTCATCTATACGCTAATCAAGCCCTAATGATCTAATGCATACACAATAACACGGATATTCCGAGACTGAAAAAATTATCAATTGTACCTGAATACTACAATCACGCTCTCCAAAGTGAACAACATTACCATACTTGTCGGCAAGGACCTGTAAAGGAGAGCAGCAAAACTTGAATCAATTTTCTGTACAGTCAAAGAAATAGCTACTTGAGGAGCTTATAATACCTGAAACTCAATATGCCTTGGGTTCTGAACATACTTCTCCAGATAGACTCCATCATTTCCAAATGCAGCTCCAGCCTCACTTTTAGCTTGCTGATAATCGACCAGTCAATACATATTAATAGGAATTCCTCTATAGTCACCATTTTAAGGTTTTGAACGTTCATTAGAGCTAAACTCAAATGCAAGCACGACCACATCAAATTTGAAAATGATAGAGGAACACTTATAAATGCACGGAACATTAAAATGCAGTTTCCGAAGTTATATATTCAATAACTGTTACATCTGACTCCAGTTACCTGTAACAGTTTAACAAACTCGTCAGGCTCCTTGGCAAGACGCATTCCACGTCCTCCTCCACCAGCTGTTGCCTACATGAAGATAACTACCTTTATTTGTTATGTTCTTTGAAATTCAGGATGCTAATTTAAATTTTGAAAAGTGAAGAAAAGAAGAAAAATAAATAAGGAATCACTCCTTTTTTTTCCCTACCAATTATGGGTACCAGCATTTTGCCGAAATAAATTTACCTTGATCATCACTGGATATCCAATTTCCGCAGCTAGTTTGATGCCTTCTTCAGTGCTCTATACAAATGGCAATTTATAAACATCACATGTGCTAACAAAACTTTGATTTGCAGAGCAAGAATTTCATTGACGAAATTTCTGTGGTTTAAAAAGCAACAGTACCGCTAACAGACCATCGCTGCCAGGGACAGTTGGAACACCTGCATTCTTCATGGTTTCTCTGGCTGTTGATTTGTCGCCCATCACGCGAATGCTGTCAGGCTTGATACAAAATTTTCAACGATAAGAGATTCATATTATTAGAGTAGGCACTGTTAATGTTGTTTGTTAAACTTGTTTTCACAATGACCTGTTTCAAATTCAAACATATTTATTGCAAAATAGATTATAATTAGAAGCATTAGTACACTATAAGCATTTGTAATTTTTGTTAAACCTACTTGAAGAAACTGGAAACTGTGATGACAGAAATGTTAAACACTAGGTACGTACATTGGGGCCAATAAAATTGATGCCATGCTCTCTGCACATTTCAACAAAAACAGCATTCTCAGAGAGAAATCCATATCCAGGATGAAGCATAGTACATTTTAGGCTGATTGCAGCGGATAGAACATTTGGGATCACCAGGTACCTGTTTGGAGAAAATGGTATGTTATCTCGTAAATAGAAATATAAAAAAGGAAGGATGTTTTGCTACAAAATAAGGGCTGCACGGTATGTAAAATAAGGAAAGGGAAATACATACGATTGGCTGCTAGGAGCTTCCCCGATGCAGACGGATTCATCAGCAAGTTTGACGTGCAGTGCATCCTTATCAATGGTAGAATAAACTGCTACACATGGGATTCCCATCTCATGAGCAGTGCGGATTACGCGAACTGCAATTTCCCCTCTATTTGCAACAAGAATCTTTTCCTGACGGCATGTAGCTCCAAGAGCGCCACCTCGCTGCTTCCCAGACTTGCTACTAACACGAACAGACTGGGAAAATTGCTTAGGAAAATTTACCTTTCCTCCTAACATAAAGCTACATTGGGAACTCTTAATCCCCTTGGAACTCCTCACGAACAAACACTGCCATCAATCAAATAATTGATTATTACAACCTCAGAAACAACAAAACCTAATTTCAAAGAGCATTTCCAAATTCCCAAACCAAAATGAATCCATCAAACTAACTTGTACCGTATCCAGTATATACAGAACACCAACACGTAAATGAACAAAGAAAATGCTCAAGTTTAAACTTGATCTTGAAAGCGATGTGATCAACTATAAGAACCCTACAATCTCAGCTAAAAATTTATGATCAACTATAATTCCTCTGGGTTCAAACAACTCCATATCGTGGCAAATAACATATTACCAGAACTTCCACACTAATCATTCATATTGAAATAGACCGTCTGGGAAGTAATGAGAAAAATCTATAAATAAATCAAATGAAACTAATTGTTACTCATAAGTAGCAAAACTAGAAATCATAAGACTCTTCCAAAATCAGGGTCGCAGCAATATCCAGCACACAGCATTTCATTGTCTGAAAATCAAACTTACAGGCGTCGGCGGCGCGACAACGGATTTGCATACATTTATCGTAGCGTCCATCCTGCAATGGCACACAAAAATCACAAAATCGCGTATGCAAAAGCTACTGCAAACGTGAATTTGGTAAAGCGGAAGTCCGATCTAGTAAGCATGAAAACCTTGCGGGAATTGAGATGCGCAGAGCGCCGAGATCAGCAGGAGGAGAGAATGAGAAGAAACTTAAAATGCGAGGAACGAGATGAAGATGCAGATTTCAAGTTTTACCTTCGTCGATGATTTCAATGACATCTATCACTCCGCCCAACTCAATACATCCCCTCGGCCTTCTCCGCCCCAGTTTGTAGTTCTCCTCTGCTCCTCAACTCCACCTCAAATCCCACACAGCCAATAAACACACGCCACGTGGCCTAAACTCTTGGGTTATATAATAAGGCTTTTTCTAGTGTCTTTTTCCGCATCCACTGTTGTTAAAGAGATGGAATTCTTTTCTTATATACCAACCATCTACTCTATTAAACGTATCATGGGCCAAAGGCCCAAATTGTGTCTGAATATGTGTGAGTATGAGGTCGTATGTTGGGCCTGGGCCCATCTTACTTGCTTTGACATGTTATTTACCATCCCTAAAACTTGATCGAATTTATGTTAACTTCTGAGTCAATGAGAATAAGAATCCAGATTATTCTATCAAAATACACACGCATGGGCAATCAGAACAATGCTTTAGGTGCCAGCAAGAACATTCTCAGTTAATTTCTAACTTGTATACAGAATTATTATATGCTGTTTTCTAACAACAGAATCCATGTGACAATAAAGGAAGAAACGGGTAGGCCGTGTCTCATTGACAGAGTGAAAACCCAATGAAGCCGCACACAATACTTATTGAAGACGGCTCAGACCTGCCAACACTGATCGCAATGCAGGGATGCACTCGGTTTATTAATATCCTCCTTCAAAGCCACCTCCATCACCTCTGGGAGCCCTTTCAGTGGCATAGTTGACACGAATGTTCCTTCCTTGAAGTTCCTGGATGCATAAACATTCAAGCTATTGCTACAGATGCTTCATAATTTGAAAAACAGAATTGAGATTGAGAGGATACACTTAACCAACCTGGCCATCCATGCCCAATGCAGCACTGGCAGATTGATCGTTTGCATAACTAACAAAACCGAACCCTCTGGATCTACCAGTGTCTCTGTCAGTGATCACTCTTGCTGCAAACAAAACAGTAAAATTCAATTACATGAGCAATATTGATCCAGTACATACAAAACAGCAAGTTTTGAGCACATCAAAAAATTAATATGCAATGCAATACATCAGGTAGTACATTTCATGTCAATAACAAAACAGCTAATTAGTAGAGTTCATTCATGGGAAAACAAACATGAATGGCTGAAAACAGAACCGGCAACGGGATTAAAATTTTGACTACAACTCATACACAAAAGTGTCCAAAGATGTTCATCCATCAAAATGGAAATATCAAATACCTTCAATAACTTCCCCATAACTTGAAAATGCATCCTTGAGTGATTGGTCGTCAGTTCCCCAGGACAGACCTAAATAACAAGGAATATCTTAGAGCCCATGTAAAACAATCCAATTAAACGAATCACAGTAAAAAACATACCACCAACAAAAAGCTTGCTAGACATATCACGAACAGCATTCAGCATGGATGCCATGGGAGCAACATTTGAAGCAGAGTTCTTGTACAGGCCCTGCTTGACAAGACCGCCAAATCTTCCAGCAAAGGCCATTATTGTCAACTGCACACAGTGGCACCACAATTAAAAATTCATCCACCACAATTAAACAAACAAAAGAAATATTAGATATCATTTAAACACACTTGGTCCATTATAGATCATATCAAACGTCAAACTTTGAAAAATTTACACTCTTGGCAAACGGATGGTTCAAAATCTAAAAATATAACTACATCAACCATTTTCTTCAGAAGATGCAACGTATTTGAGATATCAATTTTCGTCAAGAACACTGTCCTTCAAACAGAAAATGCAACTAGCTGGTCGTTATACAACCAAAATCATAAGAACACAACTATATCAGACAACGAAAATCACATAGTTCAAATGCAGCAACATAACTATGAAACACAACACAAAATGGATTCAGCGTATTTCGATTTCCAAATCGGACAACTTAGCTTCACAACGCCAATCCACAAGCGAGAACTCTTAGCAAACATATATAAACGCGTCAACCGAAAAACTGAAAAGAAGATTAAGATGGAAATCAAAAAAGACTGGGAACGAGGCGTAGGGAGAGGAATACCTGGATATGCGTCGAGAAGCTGGACGAAGAGCTGATCAAGGGTTTTACAGAGGGGTTGTGAAAATGGCGATCGACTAGGGTTTAAGAAACCCCCGACCGAGTACACCCAGTCAAAAATATCTTATCCAGATAATATCGTCTGCGATCAGGTGCACGGTATGAACGCTTTGTTGACTAATGGGCCGTGTTCATTTGTAAACTTTTGGGCTTCGTCATCACAGACTGACCCTAAATGGGCCGTAATGGGCCTTGTCTTTCATTGTGATTGTCAAGGCCTGGCCCAATCGTAATTAACGGCGCGTTTGGTGTGAATTGAATATACAAGTGAGTAATGAGGTGGTAGTTCCACACGACGTCGTTTGAACAAAAAAAAGAAGAAGATGGTCATCCATTTTCTGAATAAAAATGTTCAATGAGTATTAACTTAAATGAATAATAGTATAAATACTCAAGTTAAATGAAATGAAATTTAATTTAATTAATAAGTAAGTTTTCTTACTACCACATCACCACCACAATCCCTAAATAAATTAAATGCTACCACATTTACCTACACAGTAATTTCAAAACGACATCGTTTTGACTTTAAAGCGAAATAATTTATTGAAATAGAAATTAAAATACAAAAATATGCCAAAGTGCAAAACGGCGTCGGATGCAATGTATTTTGTTCGGTGTATTTCTGATTTGAGCGCTGCTGCAGATGTAGAGAGAGAAAATGAAGACAGACGCATAGTCTCTCTCTTCTTGTTCATTCCTCCTTCTCAATCGAGCCTCGAGCCCCATTTTCTCACCCTATCACAAATGCTCGTCGCTTGACATCTGTCAGACTAGGTATACAGTTTTCCCAATCCAAAATTTAGCCGTTACACTCTCCCATCTGTGTTTCTTTGCACATTTGGTAATCCACCAACAGTCAGATTGCACGAGAGTTCTGTTCAAAATCTTTAACTCTCTGACCATCCATTCCTTTAGAAAAGAATTCGATGATCAAAAACTGAAATAAAGTAGATTGGCTTTGTATCGATTCGATTACGCCTTTTCATAGATTCTAGGGCTGCCTCCTTTTTTGTTTGGAGCTTTGATCTTCTAGGGTTTTGATCGGATTTTGGAAGTTAGGGTTTTTCATCGGGTGTGTTGATCTGTATCTGTGATTGGCAGGACCTATTTGGATAACTGGTGGAACTTTGATTCCAGCTCTTAAACTGGCTAAGCTGCTATGGAAATTGTAACTCATGGGCATGAGAGAATATAGGATTCTTAAATCATCAGACTTTTGGATTGTTGGTGATTTGAGCTTTCATTAGGGTATGACACTGAGTTTCGAAGTTGGTGGGAAAGGATCAATCTGTAGCTGACAAAATTTCTTATTTTGAAGAAATCATTTCGTATGACGTTGTTTTGAAAATCAAGTTGGCACACTGGTGATTTGGATTTCCTCAATTTTGTGGGCACTAAACACCTCTAGTGGCTGTCAAATAAGTAAACTTGGATTGGATAGATTGGCTTTGATCTGAGCTCGGGGCTACTTATTGCTGGTGCACCTTTACTTTGTTATTTTGAGGAAGGACGAATTAAACCACTTCCGAGGCAGTCAAGGAAACCAGATTTACAGTGACAAATTTGGTTCATTTTAGGTTTGTTGTTGAGGGGTTAATACTGTTTTGATTTGAGTAAGGACAGGCCTATGAGGAAATACTGATAATTGAAATGTGCGTGGGGATATGGTGCATGGAAAGGAATATAGTTGCTGGTTCGCTCTGATTCTGGAACAGATTTCTTGGAAACTGATTCAGTCACCTCACTTAGTAGAAATTTTGTATTGTTACATCCAGAAGCTGTGCCATGTCCCGTTGCTTTCCATTCCCACCTCCTGGATATGAGAAGAAGATTCCTATTATAGACTCAGACTTGCTAAAAAAGGTTAATTGATCCTGCTCACTATGTATGTTGCTTGATTGGCATCATTTATTGATTGCTTTTAAACTGAATAACTACAAGATTCCCATTAGAAAAAGAAAAGTTTTCAGTAACGTCCCGCATAGGCTCTGGAGATCAGATGTTGCACACAATAAGAAAAAGGTAATACTGGGTTGGATTTTGTTTTAACTCTTACATATAGTTCCAGACTAATGGACTGTATAAGCTCTGGGATCAGATGTCACACAATAGGAGATGTTAGGAAAAGAAAAGCCTGGACTGGTAGAATTATACCAGCCAAGTAAAAAAAGCTCTCAGATTAGAACATTGTGAGCAATGGTTTTACGATCAATGAGTGTTCAGCTCAAAGAGTATAGTAAAGATTAACTTGTAAGGCATGTATTGCCGCTTTGACAGTGGTACACAATTGACTCAAAATTCTATGGGTCATTGAGCTTTTTTAATATATTTCTGTTAGGTCTCTCACAATCTATGGTTTCCAATCACGTATCTGGAAAGATGTTTGGCCTTTTGACCTATTATAAGTCATTTTTTGGTCTAGAGTAGATTTACGCATAACATGTAGTATTTTTATGTTTTGAAAATGCTTTCTTCTTTACATACATGGTAGCCACCTGACAATATTTTTGCTTTAAGATATGGTAGCATGAACATTGTACTGTTGCGCTGTGGATTTATTACTAAGTCACTGTGCATTTCGATGTGGTGTATCTTCTTTTTTTGAGGCCTTAAATGCATTTCTCTATCCAAGCTTGCACTATGTGTCATATCTTAGAGTTGGTGCTCTGTTTGATGTCTTAATAGCTTTTTTCTTCCCCTTTCATCTCCTTCAGGATATAAAAAACTTGACTTGCAAAAGTTTGATTGGTTGACAAAGAAGAGTACCTCACTCTTTGTTTGCGTTGCAATCTTAGTCTCCTTGAATAGTCTCCGTATTGCTTTTATGAATTTACAGCATTAAGTTCGTGGTGGAATCCTATAACTAAACATGATATTGCTAATGATTTGGTGTTTCAAGGAATTATCATACTAAAATCATGCATACACGTGAATGAGGACTTGAATAATATGTACAAATGGCTAAAGGTATATATGTCCACTTTAAGGTGATATGTTTTGTTGATCCTATAGTCATCAATTCCTGACTTACTCTTTGATCTCATCTCTTGTATTACTGTTGATGCCGGCTTACTTGTTAATGGAAGTAATGCCCCTAACCAAAACATGTTCTGAGTACCATTTTTAGCGATGAAAGACCTATTTGTGATCAGGAATGTTTCCCTGAACGAATTTTGGTTATATGGAGTCTGGCTTCTTAGTTTACTACAATACTATATTTTTTATGTTTCGATCCACCTTACTACAATACAATCCCTCTGAGAAAAGCTTGTCCTTTCTTTTCTCTTTTATTGACTTTGTTGAGGGTCGGCTGCTCAGGGTATTGTTATCAAACTTTCTGACTTCTTGTGCATTGTTGATCATAATCTTGATAGACCTGATTGTTACTGCTGAAATATTGATATAGAAAAGGTAAAACCCCAGTGCTGGAGGCTCTTCAGGAGGTCCATATGCACACAGCCTTGCAAGTTAATTGCTGAAAATAAATGGCTTACTGATATGAAACATATATTCTATGATATACCAGGAGTGTGTACTTTGTTTGGTACTAAAATTAGTAACCCGTTCAAGTTGCTTGCCCCTGACCTTTGGTGCGAATAATGACTGTAATGATGATCAGATAAAACTATCTTTTATGGGTTTCTTTTGCTAATAAATATCAAAGTTTTGTTTGTTCAACACGATCTTCTCGTAGAGAGAGCACCATTCAGTATGGAGTATGGACGCGTTTCAAGCTGGGGTGTCTGCGTGTACTGTTATGTTACACTGCACTATATACAGCGAGTCATTACATGTATCTAAACTAAAAATAAAAAAAGACGGAGGATGCTCCTTTTGATTCATTGATCTAGAAATGACAAATTTCATATATTATTTATCTTACAGATGTTTAAAAGTTCTGGTTTGTATTGTTGCCATATAGGGATTTTGATGGATGTTGCATGACCTTTGTTTTGGCTTGTGTATCCTCTAAACTAGCATTAGCGGACAGTTTGATTGTTTCTAATATTGGAGTATTACTTACATAATATTGTAGTTTTGTTGACTTTGTAATTACATTGCATTCGCATGGATTTAACTAGCTGTTGCCCGATCCTATCATGGCGTGAAGTTTACGCGTTGCTTTATTTCTTGTTATCTTATATTATATTCTTTCAGGAGAAACGTAGAGAAAAGAAACACAAGAAAGAAAAGGTAGACAAAGAAACGAAGGATAAGAATAGAAGTGACGGTAAAAGTAGAAATAAGAAAGACAAGAAGGAAAAAATCGAGAAAAGAAGAAGGAAAAAGACGGACAGACAGATAATCCAATATTCTTGAGTGAGACGAGACATAAAGTTCTGCCTGAGGGGAGTGATGGACAGATTGTTATCCAAAAGAACTCAGATACATGTGTTCTGCTTAATGACAGATGGCTTTCAGGATTGGGTTATAAAGAAGAGAACCATGGTCATTATGCGTCTCTTGCTGGGGAGTCCAATGGTGTTAAATTTGTGCAAGATGTTGACAAGAAAATAAGAGATGACAAAAAGAGGTGGAGGCCAGATGGGTGAGAAAATCATTCCTATGCATCCCAAAAGAAATGATGAAGGCGGAGCATTTTATCAAAATAGCATCTGGGTAATAATTTCGAGGACTCTAATCTGGCCCTGGAATTGGACTGGCGGCTCAAGAATGAAGCTGAACAACCGTATGATCAAAACCAAACTACCAATAAGCTTATTGGTGCAAATCAAAAACATGGCAGGGTCGTCAAATCCATTTCTTCGGATACTATGGAGAGAGATAATAATAGAATCACGGGTACAAGTGGTCGCTATGTTGGGGATAAATCTGTGGGAATCATAATGGTTCCAAGACCATCTCAAGGTAACCATGACAGAATGCCAAAACCATCATTGGGTAGTATGGAAGTACATGAAAGGATCAATCATCAGGATGATGAACTTCAACAACGAGGGAAGAAACGTAAGGATAAAGATAGGAATGGAGAGAAGAAGAGCCGTGGGAAAGATAAAAGTAGGGACAAAGAGAGAAAGGAAGATAATGGGAACAGTAGAGTTGATCAAAACAAAGCAGAGCAGGGCACAAGAGAAAGTCATAAAACGGTTATCTTATGCCCTTCAAATAATGAAATGTTCCGATGTGGAGATTATAACAGTAATACATCCAATGTGGGAAAATTGAATCAGGCAAAGGAGCTTTTGACAAATGGAATCTCCCATGGTGAGCTTTCCGAACAATTAATTTATTCTGGTCTATGAGTATACTTGTTTGCGTTAAGTGTCGAGTTACAGGAACATGCTTTTATCATGTCTAAATGAGCAAGATTGTGAAGTTCCCAGACGGCTTGGCTTTTACTCATATATCCTATTATGATAAAAACTTGTTCCGGCTGAAGTTGAGTTGTTTACATAATAAAAAACTCGCATCAGTTTTTTTATGATGGCGTGTGCGTGTATTGTCTTTTTATGTATTTTTAGCTAATGACCGCCACTCCTATGGGGTTTGTTACAGTTACTGGGACCAATACGCTGTCCAGATCTTCACTTCATTTACATAGTGAAAATGGAAGGGCACCCGAACCTCGCCGGATTCCTGTGAAGCCTAGCCCTGATGGACAGGGTGCCACCAATATTTTCAAGGCAGATACTGTGGGCAAAGTTAATGGCAGAATCGAGACACTTGTGCAAGTTTTTCAAGCACGACCGCGATCACTCCATCCTGATGCTAAGCGTCTAGTTGAGATACTTTCAGCTCCCAAGATTGAGGAATTCTCTGCAATTGATGACTCTGATTGGTTATTTAGTAGTAAAAAGGGGCCAGAAAAGAAGCAGCAAGCGAATGATTGTTACGCTAGTGCTAGCGCTGACAAACGGCAAGTATGGTCAAAAGCTACAAATCTAGAGGCAGCTGGTGTATACGTTCTGCCCTATGTCATCCCATATTGACTGGCCTCGGCAATTGGCTTATCATCTTAAAACTCAAGTCAGAAGGTATGGCAGCAGTTGCCGCTACAAAATATTAGCCTTTGCCGCTTCTGATGTGGCTTCAAATTTATCTGAAAACAAAGCATGAGAGATTGATCATACGCATTGGCGCTCACTCACATACAAGATCAGCTATTTGACGTAACAACTAGTTATGGCAGGCTTAATGAACACTGCGGCCACTAGCAGATGCCAGGAATGTGTTTTTGAATATAAAAAGTTAAGAGAAGGAGAGACATTAGATGTGGTGAGGATAGATAGGGTATTGTGAGGAACAGCAAGGTCATTCGAAATTTTGATTATGTACATAGACAGACTGGTACTTGGTAGATAGAAAAAAGAGTGTAAGATAGATGAAGGGCGGCCGATATGGTCTCAGTCCAAATGCATTCTTTTTGTTCATACCAGGATGTCTCAGTCCAAATTATTCTCAAAACAAGTTGAGGTTTTGAGAATAATGTCCCCATTGCCCACTCATTTTTAATTTTATTCTCAATTATCCCTCACTTTCCTAAATATGTATTCATAAATCACTCTTTTCACTCCAAAAAATGTTCCCAAATAACCACTCATTTATAATTTTATTCTCCATTTACCATAACTTTGGAAAACATTCTTCATATATCACTCTTTTCACAAATCGATAGCGATTTGTACTTTTTTTTCTCACGTGATTTGAGAGTTTGAAAACACAAACGCTTTTTTTGACCAGCTATTTGCGGATCAAACAATTTAGTGGCAATTTGATCTAAAATCCGACTAAGATGTCAACAAGGGCAATGACGGTTTGTGAAAAGAGGGATGTATGATTACTGTTTTCAAAAGATATGACAGATGACGAATCAAGTCTTAAAATAAGTGGCCAAAGGGAATTTTTTTTATAGAATTTGAGTGGTTTGAACAGTGGCATCCTAGAATAGATCCTACACAGGCTGCCACGGGATTTCAGGGCAGATTGTCCTACACATATAAGCATCTCAATAAGTGGCAGATCATATGCTTTTTAAGTTATAAAACAAGGTAAAATTGCCTAAGCAAATCATATCCACTAATCCCACATGCCCATCACACACAAAATTGATAAACTAAGTTAGCCAAGTACTTCGAAAAACTAGACAGAAAGCATTGGCATATAACTTTAACCTGATCCCTTCTACACATATTCCGCATAGGTGAAAACTGTTCTTACCAAAACTTACCTAGTGAGAAAATATAGACAAATTCAGAGTGGAAGATGATATAACCAGCATCTATTAGCATCCCATTGTTGATTCACTCCTTTGACGCCTCATCTGAGCTCCCCATGACATTTGTTCTCCACCTTCCCTCCTCGCACATCTTCTCTTGAGCTCTGAAAGTTGCGACTGCCATTGGGTTCTCCACCAATTACAGCGACCGAGGTCCTGATAACAGATCAAATAAAATTCATCAGAATATGTACTGAAACCAAACTGCTTCAAAGCAAAATAATAAATCACCTCAGCATCTAAAGAATGTGTATGACACCATCCAAACCGTACATAGTGAGGATCATTTATAAGACAATGATGCCATCCTGCAACTACCCTAAAAGCAACTATCAAAAGATCAAATAATGTTGTATTCTAGAGTCTAAACCGCGAGCTATACAAATCAAAAGCCACACGCTAAGATGCCTAATTTTGTCGACAGCTGACCAAACTGAGGTTACTCTAAAAACACCCAACATGCAAGACATCGGTGTGGCTACAAGGCCCGAATTAAATCCAGCATTCCATCAAATACACGACAATGTCAATGGAAAGGATGGACAACAAATGCATTTGTAGCTCTTAGTGGAAAATTCTTCTTCTCAGACCAACATGAATATGATAAACAGATTAATTAATCATCACCTCGGACCGCAAAAACACGGATCATTCATACATCTGTGTGGCTACAACTACAAGGCACCAGTTGAAGCAAGCATTCCACCAAAAACACCACAATGTTTTAGGAAAAGATAACTTTTGGTAGAAATTTCTTCTTCCGATAAACATGAATATGAGAAACTGATTAACTAATTATTACCTCGAAACGTCTTCGAGCTGAGAACGCGCGATGAATCCCTCTAGCCAAATCGAGATCGTACATGGCTCTCTTCCGCGGATCCGACAGCGTCTCATACGCCTCCTGAACTTTAATAAACCGCTGAATATTCTCCTTAACCCCATCAGGCGGCGACAGGTCGGGATGGTACTTGCGCGCCAGCTGCTTATACGCCTGCTTGATCTCAACCAACGATCCCGTCTCATTCACGCCGAGCAATTCGTAGAATGTGAGGTCTGATGGCGCCTCTTTCTCGACGGCTCCGCCGCTGGCCGAGGCTCGGACGGAAATCGGGCGCGAAAGAGACCGGAATGAGACCGTTGAGGGAGCGGCGCGGGAGGTGGATGGAAATGTGATACGGCGGAGGAAGGAGGCGCCGCCATAGGAGAAGGTGTCGGCGCCGGAGGAGACGGCGGCGTGGGATGCTTGCATCGTGTAGCTGTTTACGGCCTTGGGGAGAGAGAGAGAAGAAAACGGTTGGGTTTGAATTCTGAGGATGACGGAAGCACGTAGCTGTCCTTTGTTTATTTATATATTTTGGAATCTTTCTAAAAATGTAATAAATAATTCCTTTTTATTTATTCGACCCACAAGATAAAACCTTAGCACGTAGATTTATCTTATTTATTAAGGATATATTTTACATTAAATTAAGTTAAAACATGATTACATTTAATTTGACAGAATCTTACTCACCTCAGTTATTTACAATCTTTTTTTTACTTTTGCATAATTATAAAAGTTACTATATTTTTAGTTATTCTTTCAAAAACATTTCATATTTGTCATTTTTTTTGAACAAACCTTTAATGCTAATAATGGTTCGATCTACTAGACAGATTAATAGACAAGTCATATCCCACTTGACATCCGACTATGTAAAAATAATAAGCCGCTACTTAGGTCATGTTCTTTTGCACTTAAATTTTAAGTATTTAAATTAAGTTAATTATTTAAGTACATTTCTGCATCGTGTTTCATCACCACCACCACCACTATTTATTTATCATCGCCATTATTCATCACAATCACCACTATCCATCATAACCACCACTAGTCATCATCACTACCACTATCCATCACAACCACCACCATTTTATCACCACCACCACTAGTCATCATCACTACCACTATCCATCACAACCACCACCATTTTATCACCACCACCACTATTCATCACCACCCCCACTATTCATCACCACCACCACTATTCACTAAGATGTATTGTGGATGGTAGTGGGTTGTGGTGGTGGTGGTGGCGGTGGTGGATTGTGGTGGTGATAATGATGGTGGTAGTGGGTTATTGTGGTGGTGGTGGTGGTGGATTGTTGTGATGACGGTGGTGGGTTGTGGTGGTGATGGTGGTGTTAGGTTATTATTGTGATGGTGGTGGCAGTGCTGGGTTGTGGTGGCGATGGTGGTGGGTTGTGGTGATGAATAGTAATTTAAGTACTTAAGTTAAGTTATGTAAAGTAGATTTAAGGTCAAAAGAACAGACCCTTAGTGGTTTGATAAAAAAATCAGATCAAACAATCGCAGTATCGAATTGTTCTCTCAAAACATCAGTACCGATTGAGTTCGTTTGTCATAACATTACACGCTTGATCCAAAAATTAGTCAAATCACAACAGCTTCTCTTCTCCTCCTTGTTGCTCCCCATCTACGGATAGCTACTCTCCGGGCAACAACAAAGCATCCTCCGAATGTATATAATATCAAAAATTATTTAGGATTTGTGTAGTTAAATCTGTGCACCGCTAGAGTAATGATTGACCCTAGACCTCAAAATCTGAAATTCTAGGGTGATTGAAATTATTGTCATTTGGAGTTCATAATCTACATCTTGTTTTGTATAATTTGATTGTGTGTGTGTTCCAATTGATTGTGGTGGAAGAAATTGAAATGATTATAGGATAATAAACTTTTTTCTTTATATATATTATGTTATTGATGGGAGTTCAATTTAATGAAGAATTATGAAGTAGACAGAGTTATGTCGACGTTGGATACGTTTATCATTTTTTTCCGATTATTATAATCGATAAGAGTTTGAAATATTAGATGAAATAAGATATAAATAACGATGGTGATATTAGACAATCAAGTAGAACAGCTCCACCCGAGCAAGTGGATGAGTTCATGATGTGTAATAATATCCTTTGAAATTTTCTTGTTTGTAATGATGTATCAAAATGGATGAACAACATGAATGTTGAAGAATATGTTACAAACAACAATCAATTTAGTGAGGATGAATTTCATAAAAGAATGTTGTTTAGGTCGAAGGAGGCTGTGGTACATGATTGCCAAAGATACTCAATAATAGAGTTGAACATTACACATACATGTCCGATAAAATAAGGATTATGTTGCACTGCCGTGATGTAGTAGTCTTGAAGAAGAGAGCTTATATGTGGGAGATAACCGTATATGAATGGTCACATACATGTGAGATAAATATTATTCCCGAGTATAATGCTCATTTCAATAAGGTTTTCATTATTATGAAAATCAGTGACATTATTCGCGAGAAATTGAAGCTTACACTTGAGGACATTATGACCGCGTATAACAATATATGATATCATACATTTAATCCGATGTCGGACGAAGCATATTTGGATGTATATGATAGGCCACTACATGTCCGACTAATCAATTCAACATAGCAAAAAAGGTAGACAACCAACACAAAAGAGGCGCTATGAAATGAACGAAGGTAGTCAGATATCTAATGAGGCTCACTCATAGGGAGAGCAGACCACTGCAGACGGAGAAGGAAGAGGCTGATCAAGGAGATTAGGGTCGTGAAGTGTTCTTTATGGCAAGGAAGGTCATAACAGAAAAACTTATGACGCAACACTAAGTTAGTTGTTTTATTTGAAACTTGGTATTGACTATTTCAGTATTATTTATGTACTAACTATTTATTATCCATCTTGCAGTCATGTTGGTGACACATATAATGATTCACACTTCGATGATATGTCATCAATTCTTCACCCAAGTCCATTGGACACTTCACCATTGACTTTGCAAACTAAACATCTGTCCACCATTATATAGGTTAGTGAGGTAATGTTTTGTATGTTTTTATTTCTAGAATACACATATGGTCGAATAATATTGATTTTTTTTTTTTAACGATGATGTGTTAGATGTACGTCGCGTCAACATGTGGCATTTGGATGCTCCGATAGCCCCTTACAGCATTAGAGTTGGCGTCTTCCCATGGACACTGATTCAGAACATGAGAGTAGATCATGGCTTGCTGACAGCTTTGGTAGAGAGATGGCATTTAGAGACGCACACCTTCCATCTTGGACCTGGGGAAATGACACTAACCCTATACGATGTGGGGATCATTACAACATAACCGATTGATGGAATGCCTGTAATTGGGACAGATGACATCCTAAATTGGGATGGGATGTGCATAACTACTCTAGGAGTGATTCCTCTGCTTGGAAAGATGCGTATTTCGGTACACCGTATCTAGTTTAAGAATCATATGAGGGTTATCCCAGATGACGTGACAGAGGAGGATTTAGAAATATGCACGCGCATATATCTTTAGTCACACAGATGGAGTTAAACATGAAGTTTTTTTTTTAATTTATTATTTATCCTATTCTACCCTAAAACACTTTGCCAATCGCTGAGATGTTTCACGTCCCTTTTGTCACTAGACCACGCCCTGATGGGCTAAACATAAAATTAACATCTTTGTTAAAACTGATTCCACGACAAGCCGCTACTCACAATAATAATTTGACCAATTTCTGAATCTAAGTCAATACTGTAAGTAACGGTTAAGTTAACTAGATCGACTAATCTTCAAAAGTGTCATATTTTGAAGAATCTGTTTTAGAAAAAATAGCTTGAAAAATTGTTTAGAATAAAGGCACACTTTGAAAGCCAAAAATGATTTGTGGTATCTGGATGGAGTTAACCTTCAACCAGATGAATATCTGAAAAGCTCTGTTCCATAAGTCAATTATGACCTGCAAAATAAAAGAGAAAAACAAATGAAAGAGAGACTACTTGATGACAAGTGAGCGTCATGAAGCAGCAAACTACTACAAAATAACTAGCCCTGACAAGAACACCAATATCCGCCATTTTCATAGGGAATGAAACTCAAGCGAACCTTATTTCAGGCGAACCTTGTGCGTCTTTTTCCTTATTTCTTCTACCTCAGCTAGCAGCTTCAGCATTTGGTGATACAGATCTTTTTTTTTTAATCATGGTTAGATCTTGAATGTCTCTTGCACCTAGATTTCTTCTCCTTGGATGTTCATCTTCTTCCTACGATCATCTTCGATCACGTTTCGTAACTTTTCCATGATGTGTCTGTTTCCTTGCATCAGACAGGGTTGGGGTTGCATCACAGACCGCATTTTCAGGTATTCTTGACCTCGAGGACCTCTTAATTTTTGATTTGGTTGCATCAGTTCTTGAAGGTGACATGCTGGCCCTGTGACTTGTATTTTCAGGTGATCTGGAACTTGACTTCTTTTTGACTTTTGATCTGCTACTCGTGTGATGCTTTTCATCTGCTGAAAGAAGAGACGCATGTGGGTTGGGACTGACACTCTTTCTGCGTCTAGACGTACGTGGACTCAAACTCCGACTCTTGTGTCTCCTCCAGCTAGATCCATGATGCCCGTGAGGTAAATGTCTTCTATATCTATCATTATAATCCCTGGCATCTCTGAAACAACCTCGTCCATATTCATAGCTCAAGTATTTGCCATTTCTAGAGAAACTGAAAGATGGGGAACAGGAACGAGACCTCTTCCTTTCCCGATATCTCATGGAAGATCTGCACCTGGATTTAGCTCCAACGTGAAATAAGGGTCTGTCCAAAAAACAGAAAAATGTCATGTTTAATTTATGGAACCATATTGGTGAAAAAACATACCTGGGGGTTGGATCTGCTTCTGTCTCATCATTTCTGATTTCATCACCTATCAGTTTTCTGCTTATTTCAGCGGCCCTCGCAGATGCTAGCTCAGTTGCAAATTTCATAATCGCAGCTTGATTTGAAGCTCGATTCGCTACCTGTAGAGCTGTCATACTCTGCTCCATCATCAAAGCATTTTGAAATTGCATTTTCTGCATGGCAACTGCTTGCTGCATCATTAGTGGAAGAGATGATGACAAATTTAAGGTAGATGTCTTAGGAGGGAGTGTCTTAGCCATTTCAACATTCAACGGGCTGCCTGCAACATCCATATTGTTCAAAGCCAAGGCAGCAGTTGCTTCTTCTGGTTTTGAATATTCAATATAGGCAAAATGCTTCGAGTCAGTGATGGTACATTCCACTACTGTGCCATAGAGCCTAAACAGCTGTTTCAACTGATCCTCAGTGAAAAGGAGGCTAAGATTGCTGACTTGCAGATTTTTCTTTAGGGCAACAGCCTTTCCTGCTTCGCCCATAGGATCTGTCATGAAAAACCAACGTCAATATCTAGTTCAAGAAGATTGATGTCAGTTCTGAAAATACCACTTAAATCTTTAGAAAACTTCTGTTGATCTTGCATTTGTTTAGCATGGGCTTCAACAGCCTTGGCAGCAACAATTGCCTGAGCAGTAGCCATAGCAGCTGCTGAAGGCCCCATTGGCACTTGACTTAGACTTCCCATGCTTGTGATTGAAGCTAAGGCAGTCATAAGCAGATTCTGAGGTGGGTGGTTAAGTTCGCAGTCTGTCTTAACACACCTGCCATATAGATATTCCCCACAAACTTCCCCGAGGGATGCTGTAATACCTGGCAAAATTGCACCACCTGATGGGCCACTTAGAATACCAGGGATCATACCGAGCAGTCCTGGAAATGAGGAGGACATAGATCCACAGTAATTTGGCCTGTTTGGCTGTGTCAGATTTACTATATTTGGATAAGTGCACACAGGCACTAGTCCACCAGTACTCGTACCTGCAATAAAAACATAGTTAAAAGCTCCAACAAAAAACACAGGTAAGTGTAATTTAACGTTTAAATGGTAAGAAAAGGTACAACTCAATCATATATGAATTTGGTACAGATTAGTTATAACTTTCAATGACAAGAAAAATCTAAACCCAAGATCTTGAACAGTTTAAAAAGAGCACCTGCAGCAAAGGGAGTGACTGCACTAAAGAAGACTGGGAACGGATTACCCATAATGGACTTCCCATTTATCTCAATAAGAACCATATAGTTGCCTCTCTTTGGCGCCACATAGGTTATGGCGTAACTACCATCACCTAGATCCTTCACAGTCCCTTCTATGTCTGAACCTCCAACACCAACATCAGAGCAAATCGTCACCTTTATCTGTGCACCCCCATTTGGAATTTTCCTTCCATCAGAATCCTTCGTCACCAACACGAAATCGGAAGGTGCACCAGCTGTGCCACCAACTATCCCAGCACCAGAAGCTGTGCATTTCGAAGGGTCAACAGGTCCAATGGATGTGAGCTCAAATGCAGCTCTGGCCACTGCATCATTTTCTGCATCACTCTTAATGTTCGTTTCTTCCGCTTCTTTCGTCCATACTGGCTTTACAGCCGATAAGCTCCTATTACCCATAGCCACTGATAACCCAAAAATCAATAAAATCTTCCACTCAAAACCACAAATAAACCACAGTCTCTGAACAAGTCAACGGTACTCCGAACCGCCAGTCGCCTGACCTAATCATAACCTTCCCAAATGCTTAACCAAATACTAAAAATCACTCATTCGAAATCCCAGCTACCAAATTCACTTAGTATTTTTTTACTTCTTCTTTCTTTCTTTTCGCATCCAAGAAACTTAACTGCTAACTTCGTAAGCAATCAAGCACCTGAATCCACATTCACATTCCAAAACGATAACCTAAAAATTTCCAACAATCAATTCAAGAAAACTCCAAAAGATCATCATGCAAAACATGGAACTCTAACTAATGCCTTATCTTATCATAAACAACAAGAATTGGCAGTGAATTCGTCAACGCCATACCTCCAACTCTTCGCCTCCTCCTCCGACGGCTGCGCGATGGCGGCCATGTCGTTGAGCAGAAATTGGAATTAAATTTAAATTTGAGCGCCAAATGCCAGAAGAGTGATTTGCGATATCAATTCAACTGGGGACTGGTTTCTTCCTCCAATTGCACTATATTAAACCAAGATCGCCTCAATTGCTAAAAGAGAATTTATGCCTAAATGAATTTTGTCAGTCTAAATCAGATTCAGTACAACGCAATAAAATATAATCGATTATGACATACTGTGTTTTATATTTGGGTTACGATACATCTTTAAGTTCTCGTTTTTAAAATTTTCGTAATATACTAACGTTTTAATATGTTGTAATTACACCGGATTAGAATCCACCTATTAGCTAGCAAGGACAACATCCGAAAACATAAACCTAAATCTCAACGCAGAGGTATTATAAGTATGCTATTGATATCAAGAATCTTACAGCAACACGAATCTCTTACAGTCCACAAGCAAAAACAAGCGAACACATAAATCAATCTTACGGTTTTACCGTTGTCGCAAGGGAATCACTTATTATAGGACCTGAAGGATGCCCATATAATAAAACACTAGGCTTTACAGGGGAGTGGAATCAACAATAGCTTCCATTATTTTCTTCTCAAGGTGCGATTCTTCAATCCAAGCAGAGCTCTGAGAACGAATCATCTCATTCTTCTCCTTTTTCTTCGCTTCCCTTTGTTGCTCTTTCATTCTCCAGTTTTCAAGTTTTTCTGCTCTTTCTTTTATCTACAGTCAGTTCGATAAAGCACGTCAAACTCGGGGAAGATGAGTCAGCATTGTGCACATAAGAATATAAAACCATCAGATGTAACCCAATAAGAAAAAGTCAAGAATCAGCCTATAGGCAAAGTTGTGCAACACGCCATATAGAATAAGGCAAACTAAATATTGATAGCAACGAAGCTCAGTTTTCAACTTGGTACGCAGCTGAGAACCCACGTTAAATTTAGTTTTACAATGACACATTTTCACTACAGAAAACATATTTTCAATACACAAAAAAGCTTACATCCGTTTGTATCAATATCTTGAACAGTATATACAAGAGCAACAAGAAAAGAAAAAACTCCACAAAACCTAAGTTAAAAGCCCCAAAGTGACCAAATCAGAATTCGGCTCTCTATTAAATGATGATATTATTCACCTGACTAACCGGTAACCAACTGGCAGAACCCTAAACATTTGAATCAATACCCATAAATTCGTATAAAAAAATTACCCATTTATGCAAATTAGTACCATTCTCATCTGCGAGAATTAGTAATATATTCGTCCTTATACCGTCTCACAAGGATGATAAAGAGCGAGGTTCCATTGTAGTCTAGAGCTCTTCATCTAAAACCTTTCGTTTTCAAACTTCACTACCTTCAACTCTAAAAATACATAGCTACTAATCTTCCGATGGCAACACATACCGGCTACAGCTCCTTCTAACAAAACAGTAATAACCAAACCAACAGAGAAAACAGGCATTGTGACTCTGAAACTTCCTTACAAAACATTTCATCAGTGAATCGCAAGCCATTTATAACCATCACACTGCTGCATTTTTTTGACAACATCACCATGAAATCAACATCTCCTGAACATTATTAAAATCATTCTGTTCCACAGGCTTCCACTCCTTAAGCAAGCCAACAATCAAACCTTGAAATTTTTAGTTTGAACTGCCATTTTAACAATCTGCTATGGTTTCAAGTTTTCTTGGTAATATGTCATCTCTTTTTGGAAAGCCGCTTTTGGCAAGAGCAGCTTTTCAAAAAAGTTGGAATTCTGAGTCCAGTCAGCGCCTAGCTGGCTCACATAGGTGCGAATTTTCACAAAAGCCGCTCTTGGCAAATGCGACTTTAAGTTAAAATCGCCTTTCACAAGAGCGATCGCAGCAAACCTCTTCGACTTTGGAAAGGTTGAGTTGCAAAGTAGAATTAATCCACTACAGAATTTCCAATCGTCCGATGAAGTAAGCCGAATCCATCATGCCGATGTTTGCTGCTGGCAGCTGATTGGGACTTTTGATGCCGAACATTGATGCATAAGATCAATTTTGATGCGAAAAGTGAGTACGAGATGATTGAGCCGCTGGCAGCAGAGCAGGTTTATAATTTATCTTCTCCCATAGCGGCGCGCATGAAAGGCGGTTTTCATTGAAAGCCACTTATGCCAAGAGTGACTTTACGAAAACCGACACATGAAAGCAGGTTAGGCGCAGACTGACAGCAGAATTCACACTTTTGCGGTTTTCCAAAAAATCATACTACCCAGAAAACTTGGAGCCATCGCAGATCGTAAAACTAAACGTTGGAACAAAACTTTGTAAACCTTAAACAAAACAAAAAAAACACGCACCAGAGCTTGCCGAAACTGCTCATCGGCAACCTTCCTCTCCGCAGCACGAACTTCAGCCGCCGCAGCCTTCAGCCTCCGACGCTCCTCATTAGCCCTCATCATCGCCTCCTTCTTCGCAGCGTCCTGCCTCTCCTTCTCCATCCTCTGCACTTCCATTTCGTGAATATAAACCTTCCTTATCTCCTTCATCCTCTTCGCGTAGTCCCGCCTAAGCAGCGCCAGCTTCGCCTCCGCCTCCTTCGGATCCCTCGGCACTTTCCAGCTCCCGATGTACTCGTTAGGGTTTTCGTACACATGAGTTTCATCGTGATACTTGTGCTGCTTTGTCGCCAAGCTCGACTGTCGCCTCAGCGATTCGAATAGGTGCGGCTGAGAGATTCGGGAGCCAAGGCCGGTTGCGGACTTGAGCAGCGATTGAGCGGCGAGAGCCATGGCTGGACGAGGAACACAATCTGGTCGTCTTCGAGGCCTTCGTCGCTCGCCTCTTCATATCGATTTTGGGCCGGTCCGTAGTTGGGCCTTTTGGGCCGAACGATGCAAAAGTGACATATTCGGTCAAAATTAGTCAAGAACAGTCAAACTCAATTAAATTCTTTTTGACGATTACGAGGAAGGGGGACTCAATTCGTTTATGTTTGAGAATAAGTTGCATTAATAAATTCGATAAAAATTCGTCTTTTAGTTAAATAAGTAGTCATTATGGTTTCATGACATTTCAAATTATTTATTGGGCCGTGGGCACAAACTGGCCTAATAAAGCCCAAAGCGAAAGGCCATAATTGGGCCGAGGTCACAAACTGAAAATGGCCCCAAAAGCCCAAACCCGAAACAGCTGAAACGGATAAGATGAGAAGAATCTACCAGTGACAATCCGCAGGAGATCGAACCAGAGAAGAACAAGAAACGCAGCAATGTCGGTCCACGTCGGGTCGTCGTCGGTATCATTCCTTCAAAGTAGCTTCTCCTATTCGCAATCGCTACTTCCTCCAAGGCCGAAATTGTTCGGATTTCCGCAGCGACAAGGACGGATAGCGTCTTTGGTTGTTGAAGCCAAAACTCGGACCAGACAAGACAACCGAACTGCTCGCCATGCTCGCATTCGTAAGAAGGTAAATTTCGATTCTGTTTTAGAGTAGTGTAATTTTATGTGTGTAGTCTCTGTATGTTTCTTTTTGTACCGATTAGGTGAAATTGATAGACTAGAAAAGAGTGGAAGCCTTCGCCGACATTTGTGAATTTCAGTCAGAAAATGTTTAAGATTTTTTTTTCTTTGATGAATTTATCTGCCTTGGAAGCTTTTAGCTCTTGGGTTGTTACATCAGATGTTGCGAAATTGACCGATATTCGAAAAATTGTTACTGGATAAATTTGGATATGTTCATGTTGTTTCTACTGAATGGTAATTTTGTTGTTCTCTGTTTGTGTTTGACCTATGTATAGGAGAAGGTTTTGTAGTAGTAACTAGTAAGTGTCTGAAAGAATGTTACAAAGTCAGCTAAAAGGGATCCATGAACACGTAAAATCCGCTGAATTTCTTAGTGAACTACTGTATGTAGTCTTGAAATGTTTAAGGGTGTGGTAGTTTTTGATTACTTTGTGTAATGTTATGAGAAGGTTCCTCCTGTAAAGTGATTTCTCCTTAAGTTTGTCGTGCTTTTAGAATTGGACATTGGGGTTTAGATAATTGCTATACTGAATTTTGAAGTATATGGGTTGTGGCGTAGCCTTATTTTAAACGATGAACTCACATTTTATGCATTTTCTTAGCCCCATGATTTTATATTTATGTAGATTACTCTTTGAATGTTATAACAAAATGTATAGAATTTTTAGTATCAGAAAAGAAAGCTTGTGTATGTTGTTACATTTATGATGATATGTGGTAGGTTTTTACTGGTTATAAAATGTGAGAGGTCTTTTACATTGATGTGTTTTAGTATTGTTAGAAGTAACATAAACTTACATCAATCGTTTTTATTTGGGAAAAGAATAACGTGTAAAGAAGAAGCAAAACGTTGCTGGTATGTAATACCTGATGTGGTTATAGGTTGAAGGCACGACAGAGAGACCAAGATTGTGTGTTTTCAGATCCAACAAGCATATCCACGTTCAAGTTATAGATGACAGTAAGATGCATACACTTGCTGCAGCCTCAACAATGCAAAAGGCTATCTCCGAGGAAATCAATTTCACCTCTGGTCCCACCATTGTAAGTTTCTAAAGACTCATCTAGCAGAAATAAATTCATCCAATTGTTGGCTGGATGTAATTTGAATTGTCAGGGACACTGGACATGGGTTTTTTTTAATGTCATTATCGCATTTGATAACTTGTTAGAAATATACAAGCATGAGCTCGCAAGCGGCTATATCTCAATGCTCTTGCTAACTAACTTTCCACTTATTAAATCAGGAAGTTGCAAAGAAGATAGGTGAAGCGATTGCCAAGTCGTGTCTGGAGAAAGGGATCTCAAAAGTGGCCTTTGACAGAGGCGGTTACCCATACCACGGTCGTATTGAAGCACTTGCTGATGCAGCTAGAGAACACGGCCTTCAGTTCTGAAACCCAGCTCCTCAACTAAGAAAATCCTTATTCAACTCGGCTATCAGTCTCTTCTACATCACCTGTTGTATTGAGCCATCTTCTGCGTAGAGCATCTTTTCAAAACTTCATCATGAATTCCCTTGTAATGTCATACTTTTCTCACCTTCCAGGATTCCAAGATTGAGCATTGGATGTAAACCATGTTGTTCCAAAAGTAATTTGTTACTGTACATATTACCATCCCTTTTTACAGTTGAATGTTCTTGATTTGGCCTTTTTACCGTTGTCATTTACAGTAATGACTACAATTAGCTCCTGCCGCGAATCGAGATGATCTGTTAATCCGTCGTTCATCTTTTGTTTGGAATCCTCTTTTATAATTGCCTCATATTGAGCTATAAAAATGATATATATAAGAATGATATATATGACATAGCTTGGACCAGATAACTGACTCCCAGAAGCTGGCTGCAAATTGGCAACCCTAACAAGTAAATCGCCATGGAGCCTAGCTGAAGTTAGATTACTGAATAATTTCATTTGGGGAGAAAACTGACAATAAAAGCAAGTACCAACTTTGATACGCCAATTAGAAGCAGAAGCAGCTCGAACCAGGCAAGCAAAGTGAAAGACTTACTTCAGCATCCAACTCCGAACCCCTGAATACAAAAAATGATGTGATATATACACATGCAAACTCTCTGAGATGGTCGAAATTAAGTTGCTACTAAATCAAACGGACCAGTTGTTACAAGTTGGAACTTGAAAAAACTGATTAGCAGTGGAATATCTAACTGAGGCAGATAAGAGATTTACCTGAGAAAAGCCTTGAGTGCACCGTTCAACAAGAGGCCAACTGATATGACAAAATCCTGCTCAAATTACCATTTACCACTTATTGCTTCACAGGCAATCTCGTCTTTGAAATGCTGAATATGTTTTCTTCAGAATTGCATCTAACTCGAATGCCTCCAATCATGGAATTCCCCCTTTGGACATCAAGTTAACTACGAACTTTATCATGCCCTGTGGAGGACCCACAATCTGAAGAAAGGCAAGCGCTTACACGCCCGGTCTTTAGTCTCTACGACACCCAGATCCTTCTTCATGTTTTTCCTTTGTCCGTAGCATTAGTGGAGCTATGAAATTCTGCTCGGTTTGTTTGGGTTTTTGTATTTGTTATTTGCGACGGGACACTCTAAACTTGAGTGTATATCGTTGTGCTATCGAGAATACAATCCTCGACCTTGAAACTCCAACTGTGATCCTTCTCTATGTCTTTAAGCTTCATGGCAAGCCTCACCCTCTCTGCATCCTCCCATCGTCCTATCTCTGCATAAAAATTGGATAAAAAAACGAAGCTCCCAGGATGCTTAGGTTCGAGTTCCAGAAGCTTCTGAGATGCAAGTTCTGCAATTTCCACGTTTTTGTGAGCTGTGCAAGCAGAAAAAAGAGTACCCCATATCACGAGATCAGGTTTCTTTGGCATCATCTTGATGAAAGCCAAAGCCTCATTCAGTTTACCAGCCTTGCAGAAGAGATGTATAACTGCAGAGTAGTGTTTCATGGTGGGAATGATCGAGTACTTTTGCACCATACTGTTGAAGTATTCCACTCCCTTATCTACTTGACCCGAATGACAACATGCAGTTATAATCGCTAATAAGACAACCCCATCTGGTTTTATTCCTGAAAAGTGTGAACATTCTCAAATCTGCGTAAAGTGCGTTAACGGAAATAAAAAAACAAAATAAGAAAAAAGAAAAGAAAACCAACCTGTTGACCTCATTTTATCAAAGTATTGAATAGCTTGGTCATAAAATCCATGGACAGCCCAGCCACTTATCATAACACTCCAAGTAAGCAAATCCTTCTCTTTAATCTTACTGAAAACCTTGCTAGCAGACTCAATAACCCCACATTTGGAGTACATTTCAACAATAGCTGTTCCGATGGCCCTATTCAACTTAAACCCATTGCATGACACATAATTATGTATTCGCTTTCCGGATTCAAGATCTCCCATTCTCGCACAAGCTGCAAGGGTAGACACGAGCGTCTGATCATTAGGCTTAACCACATCTTCTAGCATCCTAAAAAACATGGAAACGGCTCTTCTATATTCTTCATTATGTAAATACCCAGTAATGACAGTGGTCCAAGAAACTACATTTTTCTCAGGCATCTTGTCAAAAAGCTCAGTGGCATTGTCCAAATCCCCGCTCTTCATGAACCCATCAATCAAGCTGTTCCACGACGCCACATTCCTCTCTGGCATCGCTTCAAACAGCTGCAACCCTCTTTTCGGTTGCTTCGCTTTACAATACCCATTAATCAAAACATTCCATAACAATATACGCCCCTTCTTAATCCACTCAGGACTTTCATCAAACACCTTGGCTGCAAGTTTCAGCTCCTCAACTTTCACATACATATCAACCAACGAAACCCTAACAAAATCATCAAACTCCAATCCATGTCTCACAATGCACCCATGTAACGCTTTCCCAACTCCCCCGGCGGACAGCCCAGCCGCCGACTTGAGCACGAACGGAAAAGTCAACCGGTCCGGCAACACACCCAATCTCAACATTTCTGCAAAATGCCCAATCGCGGCACTGAATTCCGAATTCTCCGCAAGCCCGCGTATCAACGCATTGAAGACGTAAGAGCTTGGATCGTCGAATCGCCGGAAAATTAGAAGCAAGTAGTCAACAGAGTTGTGCATTGACGCTGCGGATATGAGCTGGGTCACAATCCGACTACTCCTAAACATCCCTCGAGTTACTATTCCGGCGTGAATTTGCTTGATCTGGCGGCACCCGTTCGACGAGTGAATCAGCGATATGAAGTCCCATTTTGAGAGCTCCCCGCTCCTGTTAAAGGTCGAACCTTTGGAAACCAAACCAGAAGAGGTTGAAGAAGGCGAAGAATCGACCGTCTTCCTCACAAGATTTTGAGATCGAGATCTCATCATCGCCGTCACCAACACACTCCAAAGCAGAGCTCGTCTTTCACCAGATCGTCAGAAAAGTTTAGGGGTCGATTTTGTAATAAATAAAACTTTAAGGAGTAACACTGAATTATCTAGTTCTTACAAAAGACGAAACTACCCTCAACAACAAATCTTCTGTCGCTCAAACCCTATGATTTTCTCTCTCCTCGCTCATCCAAACGAGGGATTCCCAAATTGCGCGAACCGGAGTTTGGGTCGGTCGATGATCGCTGGATGGAACCCTAATCGGTGATCGAGGACGTGATGAGGTCGGCCCATGATCTGACTTTCAAGAATTCAAGTGTTGTAGATTTTTTCGCGGATCGATGGAGTCGGATCGAAGAAACGACGCGAAATCGTTGGTGACGGATGCGGCTGCGGAAAATGTTAAGGTGATACAGTGGGAGGATTTCGAGCATGAGCTGGTCCGGTTTTGTAGTCTGAAGTCTGCTTTGGTGGAAGTTGAGGAGCAGAAACGTGTTCTTGTAGAGAAGTTAGAGGCTCACATACAGGTAAGGATGCCGGTATTGCTGAATTTTTTTTTTTCTTTTACGAATTTTCTTGAGTAGACGAAGGGATTTTGGATTTGTGTTTTTTTGTGATTCAGAATAGAAAGTGAGAGAAGTTGATTTTGATATTAGGGTTTTCTCAGATTGTAGCTATCTTGATTAATATTGTATGTGTGAAATGGTAGGGAGAGCGAAAACTGGGAAAGAAATTATATTGGTATTATTTGATTCAAGTTTAAGTGGGATCATGTATGACTGTGATCAATAAATATATATCTATTGGTGTTCTCAACGTAATCTGCTTGGAGTTTTATTTATTTATTTGTGTATCTCTTTCTACTCGCATATGGTGTTGGTGTTGGATATTAAGGAAGTAATCGATTGCGGTGTTTTTATGGCATGCTTTAATCGATGTGTTGTGTTATGAAATTTAGTTATAGAGAAAGAATATTGATAGATTTTTCAAGATATTCGCTTGAAATCAGACAATTGAGCTTATGGTAGTTCAAAAAAGAATTCCGTTTAGCAAGTGCAATATGCAGTGTTTTTTATATATTAGAATTTAGAGCATCACTAATGGCATTATCCTGATCATCAAGCCATTTGTGGTTCCAAGATGCAGATGCATATTAATTAAAGCTCAATGGCTGTTATTTCCTGTCAAGTATTGATGTGTGTTAATGTTTTTTTCTTTTACACTTCTTGGGATTTAATTGATCAGTCCGCTTGTTAGCGGGTGACCTCATGGTGGGCAGGTAAAAGCAGAGTCATTAAGCCGGTTGAATGAGTTGGATGAGATGCATGAAAAATTGGAGGCTAAAAGGTTGGCTCACAAAAATATGTCAATGCTAGTGAAGGTTGCAAAAGAAGATGTAACAAAGCAAGACGAGGGGCTTGGTACAGAATTAACATCACTATTAGTTGCTGGGACTGCTCTTTCAGTTGCTAGGAAAGGATTAGAGGTACTTTCTCTTTATATGCTCATTGAAGTATAATTTTTGCAGGAAGTATCTGAAAAATATAGCTTGCAGCTTTGACGTCACATCCACATGAGCAGGATTGGTAATTTAGTGTATACACTCGGCTCTGCTATTACTAATACCTTTGAATTGGTTTGTGACAATAAATTAGTCTACAAATAATTGGTGCATGATACCTGAGATAAGGATCACTGCTCAGACTGCTTCTGAGATGGAACTTATGTTATAGTCTGGCGATGTCAATATTGTACATCCAATTTTTTACAGGAATCAAAGAGGAAACTTGTTGAACAAGAGGGTTATGCTGACCTAAGAAGCTTGCAGAGAAAGCTAAAAGTGAGGCAGCGACATATGACATCACAAGTTTCGTTTATACATCGTGTCAGAGTGTTGATGGGACGGACACAAAATCAAGAACTTGAGTCTTTTTCCATCATTAATAGATTAGGTACTGGAAGATTGAACATAGTAATTGCTTGCATGCATGAGTTGCATTCAAAATTAAGTTCACAGATTGTTATGATTTCTTCTTTCTATTGTTTTGATTACAAATGCGTCTAGCTTTTATGTATATGAAGTGTTTTCTTTCTTTGCCAATGCTGCTTTGGTTGTGTTGTAAACTTCATTCAAGTATCTTCAGAGAAAAGAGACTTGCGAGATCTCTGCACTCTATAAAATGACTCCATGTGAATGCATGCTTAAGTTTGCGCTTAACATTGGCCTCTAGGATGACAAACTATTGTGCAGATGTATCAAAGCTAAAATATTTTGTTTGTACCTATGAATGTTAATTTTTTTTAACAAGTATCTTCTATTTGTTTTGTATGTTCTCAGGTAGTCCAGTTGAATGTCAACCACCTAGTCAAGGAGTATTGACCATATCTGGCTTGCAATTAAGTATGCTTCCGTTCAAGAAACTAACCTTTTTCACAGATAAGAAAGAAGTGCAAAGGACTTCAACAGCATTAGGTTATGTTGCACATGTGAGCTGATTTTCCCCTAATCCCATATGTTATCACCTAGCCCATATGTTACAACAAGTGCCGGTCTTTGCAACAATCTATTTACCAATAACACGAGTCTTCCTGCTTTGATGATTTCAATTGCTTCATCTTTCTTGTTGATGCCCATTGACATTTTCTTTGGGTATGCAGGCTGTCTTGCTTGTCGCATCCTATTTGAAAGTTCATCTGCGCTACCCGATTCGTTTTGGAGGATCCCGTTCGTATATTATGGATCCTGCTCCTTCAGTTGATTCCTCATCCTGTGATGTATCTTCAAATACATCATCACTCTCCAATTTGAAGACGGTAGAGTTTCCTCTCTTTTTTGAAGGTCAAGATACAACACGAGCATCATATGCCGTCTTTTTACTGAACAAGGTACCATTTTGTTCCTTCTGGCTCGCAGGTAGTGGTTCAAATGCCATTAATTTTCAACTGAGTTAACACAACTGTCATTTTTTATTGCAGGATTTAGAACAGCTTTTGAATTTTATTGGTGTTAGGAGTTTAGGGCCAAGACATGTATTAGGTAATTTGAAGGAGCTTTATAGAACAATCATATCCCCTGAATACTTGGATTCATGACATCTCTTCCAATTTTTTGTCGGTAAGTTGAGAGTAGTCATGTGCTGAATTTTACTAGATCATAATGTACAGTCCATTGCATATTCCTTCCACCTAAACTTCACCATTGTGCTAGGTGAGGCTTGTTCCTCTGCAGGTGCGAATGTTCATGTCTATATAAGATTGTTCCGCTGTAGCCATTTTAATCGGAAGATTGTTCCGCTGTAGCCATTTTATTCCGGTTCTTTGCCTAGTTCGTACAATGAGATACATTTCGACAAAATGCTCAATGATAGTGATACATGTAATGTCTCACCGTTCTGGTAGGCTTCGTTTAGATCTTGGAAAATTTAGTGGGAAATAAAATAAAATAAAAAATAAGTTGAAAAATGACTTTCCATTGTAATGTGTTTGTTTATTTTGTTTCATTTTTCATGATAAATTAAATACAAAAAAAAAGAAGTTTGAAGAACCAACATTAAACCTTCTTCCCTACTTGATTTGCAAGGCGGGCACATCCATTGACCTGAGAACTTGGGACCTTATCCCAGCATTATCAGGCATGGGCATTGTAACAACGTTGACACTGTCAAAACATGCGAAAAATCTTACCCAGAAGTCACACTGCCTCTGCCTGCCTAGCTTAGGCCGGCAGCAATGGAGATCCTACCCCAGCTACACAAAGGCACATTTCGGAATTTGTTTTAGAAATGCTGTGTCGGCGAGGTGGATTTCAGATTTGTTATATCTAACAAAAACATTTCGGATCTGTCCTATTATTTACGAGATCGATCTGATTAGAACAAACGATATGGACCAATTTCTCCAAGTCACCGATCAGGTGTCATACTGGACTTGATAAAGCCGGTATGATTAACAAGATCGGTCTTGTTGCAGATAGCAGATCTGCACCTCCCTCTCCTTTCTTCTTCTTCTCCTCTTCTCCACATCATCGTCGCTCTGCCGAAAGCTGCCGCCTGCTGGAACGAGGGAATTGCAAATCTGTTATCTATACGAGACCGGTATCGTTAATTATACCTGTCTTATCAAGCCCGGTATGACACCTAGTCGGTGACTTGGCGGAATCAGTTCACATCGTCTGTTTTGTAAGGAAATCGATCTTGTTAAGACCGATCTCGTAAAAAATAGGGCATATATGAAATGATTTTGTTAAATATGTAAATCTGTAATCCAACTTTTTTCTAAAAACATTTCCACAGTTTGGTGCGGATAATTCGGTGGCCAAACCAAAACTTTACTCAACAGCTTTGAAGAGGATACCTTGCAAGGGGATATGATGCTTAAAAAGGCTCCTTACCTTCCTCAATTCTAGTGCCTTCTTTATGTTGTGATCTTTTCATATCCTTTTCCAGGTTGTCTGTGGATTCTTGTCAACCCCTCCTCCTTGAAGCAATGGCCAAGTTTGATGGGTCTGTTTCCATCTCCTCCATCTCTTTGTTACTTGTTCTTCTGATCCTTTCTGCACCCACTTATGGCCATATCCTAACCACACTTGAAGGGCCATTCAAGCCTGTGACCGTCCCCCTTGACCTCAGTTTCCGCGGCCATGCAGTCGACTTGCCATCCTCTGATCCACGCGTGCAGCGGAGAGTTGAAGGGTTTGAGCCTGAGCAGATTGCTGTATCACTGTCCTCAACCCATGATTCAGTCTGGATATCTTGGGTCACAGGTACTGAAAATCAGTCCATCATGAGGCTTTTCAGGTTGACTCTTCATTAACTTTGATCTGGTTTTTTTCAGGGGAGTATCAGATTGGAGACAGGATTCAACCATTAGACCCTGCTAAGGTTGCCAGCATTGTCTACTATGGAAAGCACAAATCAAACTTAACCGGCAAGGCGGCCGGGCTTGCTCTAATCTACAGCCAGCTCTACCCATTTGAGGGTCTTCAGAATTACACATCTGGAATCATCCACCATGTCCGCCTCAGTGGTAAGGGTCTTATCTTTTGACCTGAAATTAGTTATTTAAGTATTTAACATAACTTAATTTAAGTGACCTTAAGTTTACTTAATTTAACTTAATAGTGGTGGCGGTGATGAATAACGGTGATTGTGATGAATAGTGGCGGTGATGATGAATAGTGATGGTGATGGTGGTGATGAATAGTGATGGTGGGGGTGATTCGTGATGAATAGTGGTGCTAGTGATGAAAGAAGTTAGGTACACATTCATGAATGTATAAGTATTTAATTTAACTTAAATAATTTTAATTTAATTTAACTTAAATACTTATAATTATAGTGCAAAACAACATGCGCTAAATCCGAACAATCCATACCCTTTCTGCATCATCATGTACTGAATTACTAACTGTCAAATGTTGTCTCTGGCTGAAGGACTGAAGCCTAAGACCAAGTACTTTTACAAATGTGGAGACCCTTCTATCCCAGCTTTGAGCAAAACCCATCATTTCAAAACAATGCCCAGGAGTGGGGCAAGGAGTTATCCTCCAAGAATCGCCATTGCCGGAGATTTAGGCTTAACTTACAACATGAGCTCCACAGTTGATCACATTGCGAAAAATGACCCTGACCTTGTCCTGATCATTGGAGACATGTCCTATGCCAACTTGTATCTCACAAATGGGACTGGCTCTGATTGTTACTCCTGCAACTTCAGCCACACTCCGATCCACGAAACCTTCCAGCCTCGCTGGGACTTCTGGGGCAGGTCTGGCTCAGCTCAGCTCCCTCTTCAGCCTGTTCTGTGTACTGAAAATCTGGAGCTGAATCTTCTCTGTTTTACAGGTTTATGGAGCCTCTGGTGTCCAAGGTCCCAATCATGGTGGTGGCAGGGAACCATGAGCTAGAAAAACAGGCTGAGAATCAAACATTTGTGTCCTACAAATCGCGATTCGCGTTCCCATCTGCAGAAAGTAAATCAAACTCCGCAATGTACTACTCCTTCAATGCCGGAGGGGTGCATTTTCTGATGCTTGCCGGCTACGCTGCTTATGATAGCTCAGGTAACTTGCAGTCCACGCCAACGCCTCAGGCCCTTGTTTTGCCTGGTTTATATTTACAAGGGTTTGTATGTGTCTGAATTTAGCTGATCAGTACAAGTGGCTGGTGGAAGATCTTGCCAAGGTTGACCGGAGTGTAACTCCATGGCTCGTCGCGACCTGGCACCCGCCCTGGTACAGCACTTACAAGGCTCACTACAGAGAAGCTGAGTGCATGAGAGTCGCAATGGAAGAATTGCTGTATAAAAACGGGGTTGATTTAGTGTTCACCGGACATGTAAGTGGCAGTGTGGCCACAGTTAAAAATTCTAGTCCAGTTCTGATTCAAAATAGTGCTTGTTTTTTCGCAGGTGCATGCGTATGAGAGGTCTAACAGGGTGTATAACTACACATTAGACCGGTGTGGACCGGTTCATATCGTGATAGGCGACGGTGGGAACCGGGAGAAGATGGCCAGCTCCGGCGCCGACGAGCCCGGGAACTGCCCTGACCCGGCTGACACTGTGGACAAAGTAATGGGAGGCTTTTGTGCATTCAATTTCACATCAGGTCCTGCAAAGGGTAAGTTCTGCTGGGACAGGCAGCCCGAGTATAGTGCATTTAGAGAAAGCAGCTTCGGCCATGGCATTCTTGAGGTACTCAAACTTCCGGCAATCGATGTTTTCGATCTCCCACACTTGTTTCAAGCACTGACTCTGGCTTAAATTGCAAAATGCAGGTGAAGAATGAGACTCATGCATTATGGACTTGGCATAGAAATCAGGACTCCTACACAGCTGCTGGTGATCAGATTTTCATTGTCCGGCAGCCTGAGTTATGCAAGGTCAGTAAGGGTCAGTTTCCAAGCTCATCAACTTTCCCTGGTTCATTGCCGGACTTTGCAATTTATGAAATGTTCTGATCTGATGTGACCACTGACGGATCCAGATAGTCGAGAAGGTGTACGAATTTATTAATATTTATTAAAAATAATTAAAAAATAATTTTTTCTAAAATTTTAGGGACGGGACTCCCTTGTACTCCTGGATCCGCCACTGGATGTGACATCTGATTTTTAATGAACTTGAATCCAAGGGTCTCAAAAAATTTCATTCTACATAAGTTATGAAAACCCTAAAACAAAATTTCAGTAACATCAAGAAATCAGATGTGTGGACATGAGAGCCATGAAAATGGATGACAAGATGATAGTAAAATGTGACACCAAACTTGAAGCCTCTGAAAGTGTATCAAGGTCAGGAGTCGTCCAAGGCGGCAACAGCCCTGCCGGGCTGGCACTACCCACAACAGGGCTGTTCGCCGTGGCCGGTGTCGTCGTAGTTATGCTTGTTCCTGCCGTGGCCGGATCTCCTCCAGCATTGCTGCAAAAAATAAAATGTTGATCATTCAGACATGTTTTTGTTACTGAAAAGTATGATTCTGGTCAACAAAGCAGATGCTACTGGTGGAATCAAAACCTGAGGATTTATAAAACAGTAAAGTTGAGACAGCTCCATTTATGTTCTTTAACGTTAACCGATGCAGGACTGAGTTTACCAGTTGGCTCGAATTTTCAGGTAAACAGATTCGTGTAGATAAAAAGTTAGAAAATATCCCATCACAAAAATCAAGGTACAAGTAGATCCAGAGGTTTAGGGTTTAGGGGTTTAAGGTTGAGAGTTGAAACACATACTTTAGACAACATCAAATTAATAAATAAAACGATGAATGTTACTGCAGTATAATTCATCAGTTTGATGTGTATGTTCATCGGTTAAATATGATAAATGTACCTTAATTGGTGAGGATACACGCAAGATCCATAACCTGAAAATGAAACCCCAAATCAAATCCAAACCTAAGAAAAAGATTGACATATAATTCGAAATAAAGAACGATTGGAGAGAGAAAATTTACTGGGATCGGTCTTGGCCACGGTGGCGGTGCGACCGAAGTCGCACGACCCGGGGGCCATGGCATTGCGTTGATAGAAGCTATTATAGGCGTAGGAGGCATGGGCGGCAAGAGTGTTAGGAAGGTAACATAGGCCATTAGGAAGCAAGGGAGTGCAGTCAGCGCCGGAGGCGCATGCATAGTCCAAAGCTAGTTGCAAAGCTTGGTTGGACGCATCGCCTCGGGTGACGCACCAGCTCCACCGGCTCACCTGCACCGGGGCTTGTGAATGGACGTTTGATGCGAAGAAAATGGCGACGATGACGGGGAGGAGGAGGAGGAGGAGGGGCGTGTAAGGTGATATTGGTGCCATTGCTTGCTTTAAAAAGGTGCAGTGTGGATGATGAGGGTGGTGCCTTAGTTTATGAGTGGGAGCTTTAATAAAGATGAGGGCTTGGTTGTAAATTTAGGTCTCTTGACTCTCTTTGGAATTCAAAGATAGGTCGTTTTAATAAATATGAATTCAAAATAATTTCATTTCATAATTGACTGTATTTGACGCCGAATCTAATTCTCTTAATTTGATCTTATTATTTCCAATTTAATCACACACAAAAATTTCATTTTTGTTCTGTTCATCAACTTTCTTAAAACAAACTCATTAAGAAGTCTTAATAGCCATTTTATCCACTCTAAAGTTGCCTCACCTTTGAGCCACGCGTCGCCTCACTATTAGTCAGACGTAGACTGACTACTCATCAATAATTTTTATTAATCATTAATCTACTCCGGCGTCGCGTCTTCTTACGTGTCTCACATAAAGTCAAGTGATGCCTATAATCTTAAATATCATTAAGTGACCTTAGAGGCTCTCTCATGCTATGTCTAGACGTTTAGGCGTCGCCTCTAAGTTGAAGTGTGGCCTCCCATTAATACGTCGCCTCAAATTTGACTTAAGAATAATCGATCGAATACATCTCGATCCAAGGTATTTATCCATGATTAGCTAAGTTTGAAATATACTCCACTTTAATGACTCACAAAATGAGATCGCACCATCCTTTTCTTTATATTTAACATAATATTTCCAATAGATCATATAAATGTTAGGTTCATTAGCTTGTTGTTGCTACTGATGTTGTTTTTGGGTTGCTTTAGTTTAAACTGATTTATTTAGGACATAGTTGTATAGTTATTTGATTCAACTAACATATTTTTATGCAGGTTCATCCCTCGACATTACAATATTGATATATCCTAGCTCAACCTTGGGAGAAAATGGATATGAAAGATAGAGCAATATGAGAGCTTGCAGTAGGGCCAAATGAGAGGATTCATTTTTAAGATAATCAAAAAAATAATGTTGGAGATTCAAGTGAACATGGTGTAAATGATGAGAACATAAATCAAAAGCACATAAAGAGCCTCTCAAGAAAAAGAAAAGAGTAGCCGAGTTAGTTTTGAGAGAGCTCCAATGGCGGATTCAGAAAGTCGAAAGAGTAGGGTCACAAAATAAAATTATATAGATTTATTAATATTTATTAAAAAATAATTAAAAAATAATTTTTTGTAAAATTTTTTCTTTCACATTCACTTTTCTTGTAACCAAACAAACTAATTTTATTTTTCATCACAAAAACTTTCTTTTCATCTTATTTTCCATGGACTTATTAAACACTAATATAAATGAATATCACTATATTTGATTTGGTTGCACGCATCTGAATAATCAATTTTATGATTAACAATTTTCTGAAAATCAATAAGTGTCCCAGACACAACCACATGCAGTCGATACAAATTCGATAGAACATATTTTTCCCTCCATTAAAACATTTGTATCATTATTAAAGGAAAAAGGATAACTTTAATGGCAAATTTGTTGTCCAAAAAGATAAAACATACTTTTTGGTATTATCCTTAAAAGGGAAGATAAACTATGTCGTTTCAAGTCAAGTACCGTCTATTTAAGTATCGGGATATGAGATTACTCATTGATTTGAATTCAAATTAGTAAATGAGATTGGTTTGGTAAAGAGATTCGTACATTAGGTATACTTTTTAAAGAACGGGTCATTGTGGAAATTTTAGTTTTTTAATTTATAATAATGAAAATTTTAAATATTCGTTATGCCTTCTAGATAAAAAGTAATATCACATATTGTAATTTTACTATTTTTTGTTAATTTAATTTTTCATTTAAGACTAAGATTAAAAATATTGATTTACCTGAATTAGAAATCCTCATTCAAACTAAAAAAACAGGGTTAATTACAAAAAGATACCTCGACTATCAGTGGATTTCAATTAGGGTAACGGACTTTTTGAATTTTCAATCTAGATGTTTTGGACTTAATTTTATTATCCGTGTATCGAAACATAATTAGAATAAATGATTTAAAATTAAAATTTTGATGTATCCAAACATTATCCTTCATTTTGGGGCAGCTCGGATTATCATTTGCAAAACGAAAGGAAGTCTCGTGTACGGAGCTTGAAGACAATGGCGCTCGAAGTTGGACAACATACTATCGCAAAAGACATGGCATCAACAAATTATGACGATTCTGAAAGGAGCCAGTAGAGCTTCAAAGATTCAAGCGAAAAAGATGATACAGACGGGGATTCAAGCGATGCATTAACAGACTTCTCCAATTTAGAGGTAAATTTGAATAATAATGATTTATTTTGTGACAACGAGGATACTGAAAGGGTCAAACAACATGTAGAAGAATCATTATATGGTTTGGGAACTCTTGGAGAGGCATCTTTAGATGCTAATTTGTTTAAATTTCAAGATGATTTAGATGAGTTGTTTACTGCAAGTGAATCCAGCGATGACGAGCATATCCCTCAAAACAATTACCAATATTTCAATGAAAAGACGGGATTTGGCAAAGATATGCAACTGGATAAAAGATTTCAGTTTAGAAATAAGAATGGAAGAGGTATGGGATTTCAGATTTCACGAAATGGATGGGATGGGCATGTTGTCGACTTGGAATCATATGCATATGATTGTAATCTTTGGGATTTAACTGATATTCCTTGTGTTCATGCGTGCGCTGCAATATTTCATATAAACGGCAATCCCGATGATTATTTCATATAAACATACTTTTTCATTTTTTTTGTTAGGTTTATAATCAAGTACCGCCAGTTAGAGAGTGGACTAATGGCTACGAAACGATTGAGGGCGTTGTTCCTTACAAAGCGCCACAACCTATCGGTCCAATACACATTAATTGAGCCATGTTTACCAGGCCGAATACATCTGATTCGCAGCATCATGCTTCACCAAGTTCATTTCAAAGATCAAGCTCGAATCACGAATGAACAATTAGGCCTGACTCATTTTTATGAACTTGACTTATTTTTATTTTTATGTTTTACGGTTTTAACAATGAAACTTACTCTACTTTAATGTTTGCTAGCAGTTGGGAATCAGGATGATTAGAATTGAAAAACATCTCAAAAAGCTTGTTATTGATGACATTCATAGTAATCTGTCTGGGTACATCAAAACTTTAATTCTAAATTGTTTATTCTAATTATGTTTGGCTACGCGGATAATAGAATATTTGCAATAAAGTTCAAAACACCTAAATTGAAAATCTAAAAAGTCCACTACCTTAATTGAGCAAGTCTGGCCAACGGGTATATTGCAACGGTTCAGATTCGTGAACCGTTATAATTAATTAAATAATATAAAAAATAAAAAATCAGGATAAATTTAATTTTAGTTGTCTCATATTTTTGTCTATAAATACAAAATTTAGATACTCCCAATTCACTCCAATTTTCACTCTAGCAAATATTTTCAAATATTTGTCTCTTCCACATCCAAATGGTTTCCAATATCAATTGGTCTACTTCTAAAGATGTACAATTGTGCATATCCTATTACCGCCAATCCGTTGATCCAATTTCCGAGAGCAAAACAAAAGGTGAACAAATTTCATGCCGATTATCAACGAAATTGGGTTAGATAGTCGACAGAGCAAAAGCTTGATCGCCGGAAGCTGAAGAACAGTGTTGAACAGACTGCGTTTCAGGTCTGATATTCTCGAGAAGAGAATTACCGATTTACGGGAGGCAAATCGAGGTGGGATGAGAAGGATTTCAGTCTGAGGGAGTCAGACACACTCACAGTACTTCAACTACATAGTAGTAACCAAGAAAGTTAAATTACTTAAAGATCTATTGTACTTGATTATAAACATTGTGAAGCGATTTCCACTTGGGGTTCCAAGTAACCCCCTGAGTAGGCTCGTTGATCTGAACATGGTAAACATACCCTGTGTCGTTTACTGTTCTTCATACTGTTTCTATTGCGACTAACAAACATCAAAACGCAATCTGTTAAAGCTTTGTGAAACAGTTAACAAGTGATCTTGAACAGCCCGAGTAGAACAGACGTATAACTTTCACATCCCAATTCAACATAGCTCTCAAGATTGAACAGACATAGCTCTCAGATCGAACAACCATAGCTCTCCAGATCAAACATCTCTTTCATCAGACCGGCTCGTAAGCTGACTAGGTCATGGTTCTCGACTCGTGAATCTTCGTAACCTTCCCCAACACTATTGTAGGCTAGTTTCCCAATGTTTGGTTTAATTCTAAAGGATAATGTATTATTCATCTATTATTTTTAAATATTATAAAATCTATTTTAATGACATACACTATTATTTCTTATTAATAATTATATATAACCGATAAATTTTCGATTACTATCCAAAGACCCTCTCTGTCCAACTAGGCGTCATCGTCTTTTACAACTTTATAGTTTTTGATTTATGTTTTATAAATTTATCCAATTCATGAATTTAAATCAAAATTAGATCAAACTTTGTATATAATTTTTCATCTTAATTTTTTTCATTATTTACCAATTAAATCACACATAAAGTTTCATTTTTATTGTTTCATCAATTTTCTTACAACAAATCTGCCTAAGGGTTTCAAATTTTAGTGACATCGTTAGTTGGCTTCCATAATATAGATACCATGTAAAACAATATATTGCATAAAGTACTAAAATTTATAAAACTCGTAAAACATAATAACTTTTCATTTTATTTTCGCGTCAGAAAAACAACTATAGATGTAACTTTTAGGGTTAGAAGCCCGGGAGCAACAAAATAATATTTTGTTTCGGAAATAAATTTCTATCAGCAATTGACAAGGCTCGTTTAGAACACATGCTTCCAATTCAAATTTGATAGAACACGGTTTTATTCCTCGTTTATTATTCATTTATATTTATTTTTTAATTCTACATCTATTTTTTCAAGCTTAACTTTCAACTTTCTCATCACCATGATCCAATACAACATGTGGTTCAATCCATTCGTCCTGACGTTTAAACACTGGATTATCACTTGGGGAGGATTTGTCCGCTAACGCCGGGCCTTCCGGACGCAAATACCACCTGCACCTTGACCTCTTACAAATAGGATGATCCCTGAAATATTTATAGGCTTTGAAATACATGGTCTCATTTCCCCATCTCACTTCACATTTACATGAGGTGCCAAACAATTTTGTTTTACATTGAAATTCATATGTGCCATGGAAGTCGATCATGACCAATTCCTCTAATATCCGACCTTTATTCCCACAAGTAACGTAGACTACATGATTCTCATCGAGCCAATTATGAATTTCTAAGGTCACTAGGGAACATTTTGAATGCCAAGCAAATGACATTATGAAGAAGATCACAATAACATATGTACTCATTTTCACAACCATTGTATTTTGCCTTCTATTTTGTATAGGATCTAACTGATATTTATACAGAAATTGGAAAGAAGGAAAAAAAGTAATGTTTATGGCAAACTTATTGTCCGAAAAAGGCAATCATACTTTTAACATTAATTAAATGCTTGAAAATGTGTGTTAAATGGTGAAAAAATGTCACCGAGTCCTCATTATACGATCAAATTTGGAAGGTATTACATACTTCAATGTCATAAGTATTGTAAAACATATATTTAATGGACTAAAATAGTTGAGATTCCATAGCGTACTGAATATACCAAGGGGTTGCTTCGTTAGGAGACAACTAACATAAAGACCTTGTGTGAGTTTCCATGACATGTGGGAAACACCAATAGATTGTCATTGGTAGAATATAATTTAAAGGCCAGTCTTACTGACTACGACATTTAGTTTTTTAAAGATGATTATGCTCTCATATAAAAGGAATAATGTTGTATCTGCCCTCACTAATGAAAAAAGAATTTGGGCTCGAGCCGAATTTAAAATAAGGTTGCCTGTCATTATTCATAAGGTTATGTCGGGCTTAATGCAAAATACTAGGGCTTAGATCTGACCATGGACCGGACTTTTCTAAGACTAGTGCGGCTCAAAAAGTAAAAGGTTAGGCCGAACCGAGCCTCAAATTTAAAATTTTGAAAAACTTGTTAAATTTGTTTTGCTTCTTGTGTTGTTTCAGTATATGACCTTAAGACATATCATTTGTAGCTACCCTCCTCATCTTAACTCAAAAACTAACAAGATCTACATTGTCACTTACTTTAAAAACTAATAACTACTAATCTATTACAAACTTCACAATAATTTACAATTGAGAACACATTATAAAACACAAATGATTTTCACTAAAGAGCTGATTGGGCCATCGATCCTTCTAATCGTAAGTCTACCACTGTATTTTGTATATTTTTTGGTGACTCTCTTATTTCTTGGAAGAGCAAAAAGCAGACAGTTGTTTCTCGATCATCTACAAAAGCTGAATATCGTGTCATGCCCTCTACTACTACTGAGATTGTGTGGTTGTGCTGGTTACTTGATATTGTTATTGCTCTTTCAGATCCCACTCATATGCATTGTGACAATGCTAGTGTTATTTAGATTACTCGAAACTCTGTATATCATGAGAGTACGAAACACACTGAGATTGGCTGTCACTCCCCACCACTATCAGAATGGAACCATCACGTTGCGGTTTCTCAATTTCGCTATGCAGATTGTTGACCTGTTTACGAAGGCCCATTCCATATCACATTTTTGTTTCTTAGTTGACAAACTATCGATACTTTCCATCATTGCATCGTGAGTTTGAGGGCGGTATTAGATAATAGTATAATAATATTTCTATATTACTATAAGGATAGTTTAGTCCATATCATATTATTTTTTTACATATTTATTCAAGTTTTATATTAAGTCAAAATCACGTTTTTTTACGCATCTATGAAATCCTAGCTTTCTTTTGTTCTATAATTTTGTAACTTCAACAAAAATAATACATTGATAGAGAGCAAACCTTGAGTGGTGATCATCAACTCTCTCTCCATCAGTTGAAGTCTAGCGAGATTCTTCTTTGAAAACAATGACGCCAAGATATCCCATTCTTCTTTTAATGTCTCTACATCCTCTATACGAGCAAGCAAGCTGTTATCGATGCTAACTTTTATAACATACAAGGCTCTACCAACCTTGATGTCCCATGACTTGTATAACTTGTCATTCTTAGACGATGGTGAGATTTCACTGCCATCAACTATATTCCATATGTCTTGATTTCTCAAGTAAGACTTCGTACAAGACCTCCACTCTCAATAATTATACTCATTTAGTTTTCTCCATTAATCCAATAGAACCACTAAAATTTGCCATTAAAAATTAGAGCGTACTTTACAATTGGTCCTTGACCAATATCACTTCACAGTCCTTGACTGTACTTCTCGCTTCCCGCCTCAAGCGATGCTCACTCTTATTCTACTCAAGTGTCTAACACTCCTATTTAGACTAGAGCTCCCCCAAATGGAGGGCTTGGATCATTTTGACCCAATGGCTACAACTAATCAATCTAGAATATTCTACCAAAATCTCTACTCTCTCATTTGCTCCACACTTCTCCATACTTTTTCTAAAATAATCTTCTTCATGAGTTAGGCTTCTTCTTCTTAGATCATTTTCTTTTTGGACTTCTACTATATTTAGATAATTAAGCATGCTAACTTAATACTCAGACCCCAAGTTACATCTAACAACTTCCAGCCCGTCAAAAGCTAATTGGGCCTCTCCCTCTCAAATAGGAAAATTTAATTTATGTTATCGTTATATTTGACTCCGCGGCGGCATTCAAATCATGAATCATGAAGTTCAGGCTTGTGATTTGATGTCAAATCGGACACAACCACATGCGGTCAATACGAATAATCATATTTTCTCCCCTTATTTAAAACTTGTGTATCATTATTCCATCATATCTCCATCATTTATTTTTCAAGCTCCATTAACAACTTTTTTGTCTCGATGATACTATAATGGATGTCTAATCCAAGAGTCTTGACGTATGACATCATGAAGCTCATTGTAAGGGCCAGAATTGTCCCCCAACAAAACGAAAAGGGTGAGCAAGTACCAGCGACACTTGTTCCCGATGCAAACTTTATGATCCTTCCAATAATTGTAGGCGACGAAGAACCTGACATCATCGTCCCATCTCACCTCACATCTACATGAGCCGCCGAACATGCTTGTATGGCATATATATTCATACTTTGCATCAAACTCGACCTTCACCGGATCGCCTAAAATCTTACCTTTCTTGCTGTAACGGATGAAAGCAGGATTACTCATACGGAGCCAATTAACAAGTTCTAAAGTCACTTTGGCGCAGCCAACATGGCAAGCAAAGAACAACAGGGTGAAGATTATAACCATATTTGTACTCCTTTTCACAACCATTGTATTTCATAATCTATTTTATACAAAAATTAGATTAAAGGAAAACAAGAATAAGGTAATTTTGATACTGTCCAAAAGGAGATGAACATATTAATTGGCATCAATTTATTAACCTTAAAATTGGAGATAAATTATAGTAAAACTAAATGTGACAATCAAAATTTTCAATTCAAGTATCGAGGTACAATTGAAATATCGGGCTACGAGATTATTCAACCTCGGTTATTGAAGTATAAAACTACCTTAATAAGGAACACTTTATTTAGTGTGGTGTTATTCATTGATTTGAATTTGAAAATTCAAACACATAAATGAGATTGGTTTGGTACTTTGGTAAGGATTTTCGTACATTGAACCGGATTTGTACAATATAAATATGGTTTCTCCTCTTATCATTAGTCATTGAACTAAATTCGTTTGAAGGTCAAAGTTATACTTTTAACTCCCATTTATACAAGAAGTTATATGGAACCTCAACATATGGTCGACAACCTTCTTTTTTTTTTTTTTTCAGTAGGATTTTACCCTCACAAAAGTTGTCATTCCTCAAACTTTGTAAGGCATAGTTGAAGATGAAGTTTATAAATAGATTTCAATCAGTAATTGACATGTCCCGTTAAGAATCATATGATTCCAATTCAAATTTGATGTGTTAATTAGTGAAGAAAATGATGTTGAATCTTCATTTTTTGTGATATAAATTTGAGGGTGTTCAACACCTCAAAATAATGAGCATTGTAAAATACAAACTTAATGGACTATAATATTTGAGACTCCATTGGCGCATTGGATATACTAAGTGGTCGTCTCTTAGGAGACAATCAATTTAAGGGCCTTAGAGTTTTTTTTCCATGACATGCAGGAAGCACCAAAGGTTTATCCTTAGAGCATCTGCAGCGCTGCCGTTTTTTGGCAACGCTGACAGGAATTAAAGACAAAAATGGCATGTAGTGGTCAAGCATTTGGCATTGGTTGGCAGGACTTAAAGAGAACTTGCTGCGAGGCAATGGCTGGTAGCAAGCCTGAGAGCAAGTCTGGCCAACGGGTATATTGCAACGGTTCAGAGTGAAACGTTGTAATTAATTAAATAATTTCAAAAAATAAAAAATCAGGATTTAAACTTATATTTATACTTAAATTTATTACTTTACTTATATTTATTTATATTTACTTATGTTTACTTATATTTACTTATATGTACTATTCATCACCACCACCACAAAAACAACAGACCACCAATAAAAAATAGTAATTTAAGTTAACTTAATTTAATTTGACTTAACTTAACTTAATTTAACTCCACAAACAATATCACCACTCCACTACCACCATCATTACCACAACACAACACCACCACTATCATCACAACATCATACTACCATCATTACCACAACACTACCACCACCACCACCACAACAACCCACCACCACCACACCACTACCACCATCATTATCATCACACTTCCAAAACCACAGCAACTCACCACCACAAAAATAACGCACCACCAATAAAAGAATAATAATTTAATTTAATTTAACTTAAAATAAAAAAAGAGATGATGAATAGTGGTTTTGGTGATGGTGGTGATGAATAGTGGTGGTGGTGTGTTGATGATTGTTGGAACCTGAGGGTCATGTACCCCATGTGGTTTTGATGATGACAACACTCGACTAACACTTTAAGTTGAGTGTGTAGGAACCTGTACCAGGATGTGATCATCGGATGGACAGAAGGACTCTAAGTTAGAGAGTCAGGCGAGGAACAATAACCTCAGAGAGTCACGCGAGGGACACGAACCTGAGTTGGCAGCTGAACGGGCACTTTGGAGGAAGCCGAAGTTCCATAGTTTCAACACTTATTACATGGAGTAATTGGAAGAGTTGAAGCACAAAAGATTTCGAATGCATTTAGTAAACGGAGTAAATGAAATCTTTGAGCTCTTGGCATTAAAGTGCTTGTCTTTAAGAGAAGGAGGAGACACAAGTGCAAGAGTCGTTCTTGATTCATCTCTCTCAAACGGTTGAGCTGAGTTGTGTTCCGACAAGGAGGAGCAGAAGGAGCCTGGGTATCACGTCAGAAAGTCAAGAGCTGCTGTTCTGCGTGTGGAGGCCAGTGAACGATCAGGAGGATCGTTGGAGGAACTTGTTCCTGAGAGTCACGATTGATGATTTGGAATCATCAGGTGTAAGTGACTGAGTTTTGTAGTAGTAGTTGATACTATTGCTTGTATACAAATAGTGTAAGTATTTGTATAGTCTATTGATTAATAAAACTAATCATTAGACGAATTCCGCTGTGCACTAAACTCTGAGGTACAAGTACCTGCAAACTACGTTCAGGTCCCTAGCAGTTCCTTTACTTAGTTTTGAGCTAATCACGATTCTGTCAATTGGTATCAGAGCCGCTGGTTCTAGATTTGATTAGTATTGCAGGAATGTCTGGAGATTCATTCGCTACCCCGCCAAAATTGAAGGTAGGAGAATATGACTCGTGGGCAATCAGATTCGAGGAACATGTTCTCTCGCTGGATGGTGAGGTCTGGCAGATTATTGAGCAGGGTAAACAGCTCATCATGGATGATACAGACAAGACCAAGGTGAAAGCACGAGCTGCCTACACTACCGAGGACTTCAAAAAGCTCCAAAAGAATGCTCGGGCCATGAAGGTTCTTCATTCGGCGCTGGAACCAGGTGATCTTGCCAAGGTCCTGATCTACACAGACCCGTCAGAGGTCTGGAATGCTCTCAGAAGGATATATGATGGTTCTGCAGATGTCAGGAGGAACAGGATCCTCACTGCACAGATGAAGTACAACAACCTTCGTCAAGCTGAGGACGAGTCGATACATGGCTATCACTCAAGGGTTCAAGGATGTCTATCAACTCTCTCAAGATTGGGAAAGGAGTATGAGAATTGGGAGGTCACTCATCATTTCCTACAAGGACTCGATCCAGAATGGGATGACATCTCAAGGACTCTGGCTGCTCTTCCTGATACAAAGAGAATCACATTGGAAGATCTGGTCTCTAAGCTCGAAAGCAACATGCTTATTGAGAAATGCAAGCTGGAGGGACGTGAACCTCAGAGAGGAGCAGGACAGATTGCGTTGGTCAGCGAAAAAGGAAAGTCCAAGAAGTCCAAAGGGAAGGAACCTGAGTTGGAAGGAAAAATAGGAGACCAATCTGAGTTGGTATTGCTGACTGAGGCATTGAGGGTCGCGAACCTGAGACTTAATTCGAAGGATTCATCTTCAAAGCGCACTGCAAAGAAGAATGATGAGTGCTTTTATTGTGGCAAAAAGGGTCATTTTGCCAAAGATTGTTGGAAGAAACAGAAGGACAAGTCCAACAAGGAGGTATCCAATGACGAGAAGTCAAAGGACAAGAGGGCAATGATCGCCGCATGGGGTGATTCAGAAGAGGATAGTGACTCGGAGAGTCAGTGCAGGAACAAGTCCTCAGGGAGGAACTTGTGTCTTATGGCCAAGGGAGGGTCATCAAAATCAGAGGTAAATCTTTCTTCTAAATTTAAATCTCGTGCCGATTTTTTACTCATTATTAAAAATCTTTGTGATAAAAATGATGAGTTGACTAACATTATTGCTGAAAAAGATGTCCAAATTGATGAGAAGTCTGCCAATATTCGGCAACTTCAGAGGGAACTTGCTGGGAAACAAAGGGGTGTTTCCAGATTGCAGGTACTTGAACCCGGTGTTAAGGCGAAGGAAATTGTTCAAAGAACAAAGAAGTCCAAATCAGGTCTGGGTTATGGTGATGTTACCATCGCAAGAAGAGCACAGAACGCTGGAGAGCCCAGGAGTACTCCACGGGTAAAAGTGGATCTCGGAGATGAGGCTAAGACATATGGTAAGGGTTACCATATTTGGACAAAGTTCGCTCAGGGACAGAGACCAGCTGGCATTGACTTCAGCAAGCAAAAGGAAAAGCTTGCTGATAAGGTGAACTTCCGAGGGAAGAAGATCTGTTTCCACTGTGGAAAGGAGGGACACTTTTGGGCAAAGTGTGCTGCTAGGCAAACCTCCAAAGACAAGGTTCAGAGACCTGGTGGTTCCAAGAGAGGAACAAGTACCCGGAAGAATCCAACTGTCAAATCAGATATTAACTCTTCAAAACTCATAACCTGTGTTGATTCTAATTCGGACAAGAAACCCAAAAAGGCAAAGCTAATTTGGGTTCGTAAGAACTGATTGTTTGTGTGCAGTTGAAGAGAGGAACAGGTCCCTGGTATGTAGACAGAGGGTGCTGATGGAGATCAGGAGGAAGCTGATCAGGATCCAGGTGTTGCTGATGAAGATCCAGCCGAGGTACAGGTACCGGATGAACAGCATGAGGATCAGAGTCAGGGGGAACGAGTTCAGACTGCGTTCATGTCCCTGATGGAGACCTGTAGGACTGAGGAACAAGTGGCGGACTTTTTCACCAAGCCTCTGAGCAGGGAGTCTTTCGAGAAGTTCAGGATAGCGCTTGGCATGATATCTACTCAGTGAGGTACCTCTAACTTAACCTTCAATGATTGGTTAGAATAGGGGTAGAGTAGTTATGCATATTAGCCTGAGGTATGTGATCCTGTCAGTATGTGATAAGTTGATTGCATGTCTTACTTCTCGATTAAATGTGAAATTGTCATGTTTGTGCTGGAATTTCTTTCATTCCTAGCCTATGTACCTTCCGGATCTTGAACCTCACAAACCGCATGAAGGAAGTGTACTAAGCCACCTTAGCCATATACCCATTTGAGACTCGAAAAATACTCGAGGCACATCTTGTGTGATTTAATTGAGTGATTTCAGTTGTGATGTTGTTACATTATATAACCTTTTCGGTTAAGCCGATCCATCACAACGCCCCTTGAGGAGTCTATGAAAAGGTATGGGTATGGCATTCACTTGTTCAGGTTAGAGATCAGATCCAGGTACTTGAGTGAACACTGAGGTATGTGTACTAGTCAGATACCTGTCCAGATGCAATGGGGACGCAAAGGATATTGCGGACCAGCCGACGGTCAAGGGACCGACCGTCAAAGGCACCCAGGATGCGGAGATGCCAGTGGTTGCAGGAGGTTCATGAACGAACCAGGAGGTTGATGTTGCTGAGGTGTTCAGCAGTCCGCCCGATGAGGTGGAGGTTGAGAACCTGGATGGTTCGGAGAAGGAACCTAATCCTGAAGGAAGCACCAAGGGAGTGGATGCTTCAGATGCCCTCATTCAAAGAGCTCTGGAGGAGCTAGAAGAGATGAGGACTAAGGCAACACCTTAGACCATGATGGGAGAATCCGAGAAGGATGTCGCCTCGGAGGACAGTGAGGAGGTCAAGATCCTCGAGACCACTGTTCAGTCAAAGAGGAGGGCGGCGAAAGTCAAGCCCACTGCAAAACGAGTCCAGCCTTTAAAAAGATGGGTTCGGGACCCTGTAAAGTTAGATGGTGGACTGTTCAAATGAGGGAAATGAAGCTGAGGTTCAGGAACCTCATGATGAAGAAAAGGTTTGTATGGAGCAAAGACTTCAGAAGATCGAGAATGGGATCTTGGAATTGAAGGAAGGAATGGCACGGCTAAACTCAGAGTTTGGTGTTGTGAAAAAAAAAAAAAATCGTTAAGGCGGTGACAGAGATTGTCAGGGTTGGGAACCTAGTATCCGGGTCAGGTTCAAGAACCTGAATCAGAGAATGCTAATACCCTTTGCCATCATAGACTCATCCATTCCTTGCTCCCCACCGCATTAATCCTTTCGTTTTTCCCTGAACTCGTTATGCACTCGTGATAATTTGCATTTAATTTTGAAGTTTGCATGATTTCAATTTTATTGCATGTTTTGACTAACTCTATTGATGGCTAATATGTTTTAACTGTCTAACCCTTATTTGATGATGCCAAAAGAGGGAAGAGTTAGTGGGATATCTATCCAGGGGGAATCATGTCAGGTATCTGTTCTTGATACTGCTTATAAGTCCCTGCTTGGGCTTAGGGGGAATTGTTCCCATTTATGATTCAGTGGATAGATGACTAGTTAGATAACTAGGACTGAGGACTGTCGTCACGGTTAATTATCTTGTTTTCTCTCGTGTGGGTTTGTCATCATCAAAAAGGGGGAAAATGTTGGAACCTGAGGGTCATGTACCCCATGTGGTTTTGATGATGACAACACTCGACTAACACTTTAAGTTGAGTGTGTAGGAACCTGTACCAGGATGTGATCATCGGATGGACAGAAGGACTCTAAGTTAGAGAGTCAGGCGAGGAACAATAACCTCAGAGAGTCACGCGAGGGACACGAACCTGAGTTGGCAGCTGAACGGGCACTTTGGAGGAAGCCGAAGTTCCATAGTTTCAACACTTATTACATGGAGTAATTGGAAGAGTTGAAGCACAAAAGATTTCGAATGCATTTAGTAAACGGAGTAAATGAAATCTTTGAGCTCTTGGCATTAAAGTGCTTGTCTTTAAGAGAAGGAGGAGACACAAGTGCAAGAGTCGTTCTTGATTCATCTCTCTCAAACGGTTGAGCTGAGTTGTGTTCCGACAAGGAGGAGCAGAAGGAGCCTGGGTATCACGTCAGAAAGTCAAGAGCTGCTGTTCTGCGTGTGGAGGCCAGTGAACGATCAGGAGGATCGTTGGAGGAACTTGTTCCTGAGAGTCACGATTGATGATTTGGAATCATCAGGTGTAAGTGACTGAGTTTTGTAGTAGTAGTTGATACTATTGCTTGTATACAAATAGTGTAAGTATTTGTATAGTCTATTGATTAATAAAACTAATCATTAGACGAATTCCGCTGTGCACTAAACTCTGAGGTACAAGTACCTGCAAACTACGTTCAGGTCCCTAGCAGTTCCTTTACTTAGTTTTGAGCTAATACGATTCTGTCAATGATGAATAGTAGTGGTGGTGTTGTTATGGTGGTGGTGATGAATAGTGGTGGTAGTGTGTTGATGAAAGAGATGATGAATAGTGGTGGTGGTGTTGTTATGGTGGTGGTGGTGTGTTGATGAAAGAGATAATAAATAGTGATGATGGTGTTGGTATGGTGGTGGTGATGAATAATGGTGGTGTGTAGATGAAAGAGATGTTGAATAGTGGTGGTTGTGGTGATGAATAGTGGCGGTGGTGGTGTGTGGATGAAAGAGATGATGAATAGTGATAGTGGTGTTGGTGATGAATAGTGATGGTGGTGTGTTAATGAAAGAGATGATGAATAGTGGTGGTTTGTTGTGGTGGTGATGACAATGAATAGTGGTAATGGTGTTGTTATGGTGGTGGTGGTGTGTTGATGAAAGAGATGATGAATAGTAATGATTGTTGTGGTGGTGGTGGTGTTGTTATAGTGGTGGTTGTGGTGGTGGTGGTGTGTTGATGAAAGATATGATGAATAGTTAAAGTACTTATATGTATTTATATTTACTTATATGTACTTATATTTACTTATGTTTACTTATATGTACTTATATAAGTACTTTATAAGTACAAAAGAACATAACCTAATTTAATTTCAGTTGTCTCATATTTTTGTCTATAAATACAAAATTTTAAATACTCCCAATTCACTCCAATTTCACTTTAGCATATATTTTCAAACATTTTTCTCTTCCACATCCAAATGGCTTCCAATATCAACTGATCTACTTCTGAAGATGTACAATTGTGCATATCCTATTGACGTCAATTCGTTGATCCAATTTTCGGGAGCAAACAAAAGGTGAACAAATTATGATAAAAGATTTATGCCGACTATCAACAAAATTAGTTTAGAGATGAGTATGAAATTATGATCACTGAGACTGAAAGAACTCTATCCACTTTTCAAGCTCGTTTATCTAAATTGAAACCCCTATTGGTTTTATGGGGTTCTTGTCTCGCATATGCAAAACGAAATTTAGAATCATAATGTAATTTACAAGATGAGGTAGTTATTTTATTATCTTTTTTTCATTATATTATTACAAATTTATATTGCACATTATGATGATGTGTTTACACAATATCTCATCATTCATTTTTTAGATAAGGAAAGCTCAAATTTTATTTGTTGCCAAATATAAGCAAGCATTCACACATTTTGAATGTTGGGAACAAGTGAAGGATCATCAAACATTTGCTACGGTTGAAACCAATACTCCACCTATTTACACATATGAAGCTAGCCTCGTTAGTTGATGAAGTGTGTACGAGTGATGTCCCTACAAATCTTGACTTTGAGGAACCGTGATTTTCTACATCCGAAAGTAATCCCAGAAGTTCTTTGAGTCCGATAAGACCGTCGGGAGTAAAGGCGGCGAAGGATGCTAGAAGAAAAATGTAAGAAGGTTGTTACAACAATCAATGAAGCACAAAATGTAGATTTATTGAGCATTGTAGAAACTCAAAAACAACATCTCGAGTAGAATCAACTACAAATGGAGCGAGACTGGAAAATGCAGCAACAAAACTATCTAAGCACAAAACTTCTTCATACACTCTAAGGTAGTTGATTCACCCATTCTTGTGATCTCAGCACATTGATCAACACATGAGCCATATGCCAACATCCGTACAACAGCGGTCATCTTTTGTTCTGACAGGAAGCCAAGCACACAGACGACATCACACCGTTGATGCCAATAGTCATTATGGTTGCAAAGCTTAGTCTTGATACAACCGAATAAGTTGCTACTCCTTCGGTACCTCCGCCAGAAGTCTGATTTGGAGAAAATTGGACGCTCCACAAAGTAATCTTCTAAAAAGTTTTGTCCCCTCTGACCTCTCTGCCTTTGTCGGTTTGGTCGTCGAGGAGGCGGAGGTTCGTTCGCACCACCTGCAGTTGCTACGATTATGACACTCATAACGAACGAGTTAGCCCTATCATTCGCTGCTCTCCGTCTCTGTTGGTACATTTAAAAAACTCTCACTGAAATCGGAGGGATCCATTGCACAAATAAAGCTGGAGAAGGTGAAGAAGGTGTGATTGCAATTGAAGGTCAAACCTTGTTTTATAGAATTTCAAACAGTTTCCTTTGATACACGTGTCTTGTACTAATTGGAACAAAATCTTATCGAAACATTACTCAATTATTGATTAATAACTCATATACAGTCAAACTAGTGAAAACAAATCCAATTTTGTTTTTGAATAGTAATGGAAAGTCCTTTAAGAGAATGCGGCGGTGTGCAAAATGTACAAAATGCTGTTATTGTTTGATGAATAGTAATAGGAAGTGCTCCGTGAGAACTTTCTCTCGGAGCATATGGCATTTCTATGGGTGCGGATGCTCTTAGAAGAATACATGGTAAAGGCTAGGACATCTAGCTTCTTCGAGATGACAATGCTCTCCTATAAAAGGAGAGACATTCTTGCTCATTTGAAGGATGAAACATGGAGAGAAAAATAGAAAACACAACTCCAATAATCCACTCTTGAAGCCTTATGCCGGCATGATTTCTCTTTCTTTTGAGTTATTTTATTGCATTTAACGGTGATAGTAAAAGACACAAGTAAGTTCGTTAGAGTTGAACCTTGAGATGCAAAGTTTCAAGTCAAAAGTCGTTGTATCCTGGGAAGCAGTTGCTCGTAAAAGCACCCGTGGGAGGGAAATAATGCTTGGAAATCGCAGAGCGAGCCTCAACTGTACCCATTCTGATTTGGTCATTTTATATTACAATTCAGTTATTTACTCGTAATAATTATAGGTTCTTATATATCTGTACAATCTGTCTATACTCATATTCCCGCAGCTTGCACATTATTACTAACAATTTTGTGCAGCCACGCCCAATAATTTTTCCTCATTTGTTATTCATATGTATTTAGTTTCTAATTCTACATTCAATTTCAAGCTTGATTTATAACTTTCTATCTCCATGCCTCGATACAAAATGTTGGTCCACCCAATCATCTTGACGTTCAAAGACTTGACGATTGTTAAGGAATTATGTATCCGGCCACGCCAGGCCTTCCAGGCATGAATATCAACTACACTTGCTCACACATATATTACGATCCCTCGTATATTTGTAGGCCTTGAAATACATGGTAGCATTTCCCCATTTCACACGAAGCGCGGGTAATGTAGACGTCATGATTCTAATAATGTCATTTATGAATTTCTAAGGTAACTATGGCATCATAACCACAATTGCACTCCTTTTGACAGCCATTACATTTTACAGTATATTTTGCATAGAATCTAAATGGTATTTATACAGAAAATGAAATACCGGAAAAAGGTAACTTTGACGACGAAGTTACCATCCCAAAAGGTAATGAACATACTTTTTTTCATCAACTTAGTATCTGAAATTGTGCAGCGTTGCTGATGCGGAGTTATAGCCTCTAAAGTTATAGCTTCTGCTTAAGCATTCTCTGTATCTTTCTTCGGATTTTTCTATTGGCAGAATAAGAAAGACAGAGTAATGTGTTCACCCAGTTCGGCAACTTGCCCACGTCTGGGGAAGATACACCGATCCTCAAGATTCCACTATCTCAGTTTGAAGTACGAATGACCCACACCTCTACATCTTACCTAGCCGAAATCTTCCGCTCAATCTAATCAAAATGGCAATTAAATTACTTTGCATGCATCAAATCTTTTCATAACATTCCTTTTACATGACTTTTGTGAAAACTTCTTAAATTTAGGTGTTAAACCTCTTTGCACCACTCCCGCAAAATCATGTGTATTGACAAATTTAGAAGGAAATTTTTCTCTAATAATAAAATTAATAGTTTCAGACCTAGCTCTATAATTATCAAAATTATACTTAGTTATCCCTCCACACTTATCTTTTGGTAGAAACATTTAATTTCTTAAATCTGAATTACTAGTTTGAGCATTAACATGTGATTTTGAATGTCTAAATAAGTGAGAAATGCCTGATTTACATGAACAAATAAGTTTCACATTACAAAAAATACACCTAGCTTTCTGGACCTTATTGACAATAAATACAACCTCCTCAAGTCTTTCAAAGTAGTTCTAAACATTGGTAGTTAACTTAATTTTACTAGGCACATAAATGAATGTCGAACTAGTTGGCTCAGGAATTTCATCATTATCGAATGTTACTGATTCCATGACTACCTCAGTTTAGTATGATATCAGGCTACCAATGTTTATAAGGCAAATTCTAAGTACTACTGGTGGAACAAGCAGGCTTAATCATACACAACTTACAATCAAAAAGTCCGAGTAACATCAAAATGTATTAACATTCAACTCACAGAGGAGCTTCGGAATACATAAGAGAGCTTCGCAAACCAAGTGGCCGAGTTTGAGGATTCATTTCGAGTGCTTGAAGAATTTTTTAGGAGGGGTTGAGCAGCCATTGGGAGCAATGCTTCAGAAGGTTCCACCGTATGCTGATCTTTCATGAAGTAGAATGACATGTTTGGATTATTTTTTAGAAACTTGTTTGTGGACGTTTGTTGAGTACACAAAGTGACATTGGGTTGTACCCTTTTATGAACTTTTGAAGATGTAGTGTGGATGTTTGGTTAGGGGTACATAATTAGACATTGTGGGTACTTTTTTTGATATTGTCAAATGTAGGTTTGAATTACAAATTATCAAAATTTTATTTGCATTTGTCTGATTGAGGTATGCTAGTTAATCTCATAAAAAGATAAATCTTATGTGTTAAGGTTTGTGGCATCATTGACAAACTCCTACAAGGTGCACAAGAGTCTGCTACAACAAGCATGTGAAGATAGCAGTTGGTGTAGAGCGTTCCAGAGCGAACAAGCAGAGTGCACAAGGCGTTGCTACAACAACATGTGTAGCAGAGAGTTGTAGCATCCTAAATAGCAGATTTTCGTGTGAAGAACAAGCTGCCCAGAATTGAAGAGAAGAGCAACGGAAGCTTTCTAAATGCAATTTAGCAGATTCCCAGAGTCAGCAGCATGCCGATCAACTTGGAGCAGCCCAAAGAACGTACGGAGGGTTGCTGCCAGCATCGCAACAGGTCGGTGGAGTATCGTGAAGATTGAAAGCAAGATGATACAGCTGCCCATGTGAAGACAGCCGCTGGTGCAAAACCAGCCAGAGTGAACAAGCAGTTGCTACAGCAGGAGCTGTAGCAGCATTATTGGAGCGAAGAACAATCTGGCCAGCTATGAAGCCGCAGAGCAGCGGGAAGATTCCAGAGCATCTGTCAGAATATTATCAGTGGAGATTGCGGCCTACAAGTTAGCTTGAAGATATGGATCTTTTGGAAGGTGGGTATCCTACAAAGTAGGAGATAGGTTTTGGAAGGTTTCCTAATGGACTTAGAAAATTCCAGCAGCAACAAACAACTCAACAAGCTCAAGGTAAAGATAAAATTTCTAACATTGATTTTAGAAAATCAAATCTCAACAAACTTGCAAGAATCTAGGAGAGCTTTTTGGAAGGCCTCCTAAATTTGATATTGATGGAGCATGGAGTTTCTATTTAAAGGAGGCTGGGCAGAGCAGCAAAGCATTGTTCAAAGACAGAATCCAAGCACAAAGATAGAGCAATATACCGAGAGATATATTCAGAGTCATAGAGCGGAGTGATTGGATCACCACCAAGAGCAGAGCGTGAGCACAGAGCTGAGTGGTTAGAACAGAGACTGATCGAAGATTTGTAGAGTTTGGTCAGTGCTTGATCGGAGAAGAAGGCCACTTCAGAGCAGGACGTGCTTGTTGGCTGATCAAGGTAGGCGGCAGGAGAGTTGTCGAGTGGAGGAACTCAGACAATCTGCAGAAGGCCTATTCTCGCTAGTGACAGGCGGTCACTGAGTGAGGGGGAGCATCCCAGAGTGTGTAGCGTTCATGGAAGAATTTGATCGGCTCGGCGGAAAGCTTTGGAGCAACGCTGACAGAACCTGCACCAGCTAGTTGCTATAGCGGGTGCTATAGCAAACCTACGGTCACGTTGTACTAATTAGAATAGGCTGAGTCTGTGGGATTAGAGTTAAAGCTATTCTGAATTGGTTCAAGTGAGTAGGTGTGTGTGAAACACAAGTCAGAGCGTGTTCTGATTGTGTGTGATCGACTAGCTAAGGTTGAGTAGCATAGGTTGCGTGCGTCGAACCGTGTTGTACAACAGACCTCGAGACTAGTGAATTGAAAGACTAAGGTTCAGTCCTTCCCAGAGGTAGGCACTTGGCCGAACTGGGTGAACAAATTGTTGTTCATTGTTTTATCTTACTGTAAAAGATCCGTCGGTACAGGAGTGTGTTATAGCAACTGCTTGTACACAATCTGTAACTCAGAGACGCTGCGAATTTCAATTGGTATCAGAGCGGGAACTCGACACACAGAGTGAAGATCCTGAGCGCCTTACTGAGTTAATCAAGCGAAGATGAAAGAGAGACAAAGCACAAGTCGGCCGCCTCTACTGGAAGAAGGAAATTATAGTTGGTGCAAGGCAAGAATGAAGGCTTTTCTAAAGGCATGGATGAGAAGACTTGGAGAGCAGTAGTCTTTGGATGGTCACACCCACTGATCATCGATGAAAAAGGAGTTGCACGGGAGAAAACCGAGGAGACATGGACAGCTGAAGAGGAAGCTGTAGCAACCAGTAACTCCAAACTTTTCAAGGGAACGCATGTGGTAGACATAGCACAAGAGGATCCCCTACTGGTTGCACCACCACCTGTCCTAGCTCCTGGAGTAGATGAAGATGCCCCTGTTCCATCCATACAAGCTGCGCTGAAAGCCAGAATTGTGAGCAATCTTAAGACCGAGCTGAACCTGATGACAGCAGAAGTGAAGAAATTCACTGCCAGAAGAGCTCAGATCAGAAGTATTCTAAGAGACCTGGAGTACCCAGAAGAGGATGTTGCCCCTGCTGCTGATGAGGATGATGACTGAAGCTCCCCAGGAGAAAAAGCCACTGATGCATGAGATGAAAACTGTCTTTTGAATGTAATAGGAAGATACTTGTTTCCGTTTCTGTCGTTTGCAGCCCTGCGTGGCTAAGCTAACCTTAAGACCAAATGTGGTCATATTTGTCCCAGAAAAATATTGGTTCTTAAGTAGAAAAAAAATCATTAGATTTAAGACAGGGATTTAAGTAGCTTAGAATAAGTTAGCTACTGTAGAAAGAGACCGGGAGTGCCTAACCAATAAGCTGAAGATACAGGCAGACCATGACAAAAATTTCTTTTGAAGTCTGCCACCTCGGGAGGACCAGCTCAAGGCATCAGTGGACATCAAGTTTTGTCGAAAATGCCAAGGGGGAGATTGATAATGCAAATGACATTCAATTGACAAAACTTGCCAGAGTGTACACGCTCAGTGAATAAGTAGTTGCTACAGAGCTATAACAGCAGAGCAACAGTTTAGGCGCAAAGAGAAATCAGTTCAGATATGAAGTAGCTGTGCAACAGGAGGCTTCCAAATACTCTCATAATATCCCCAGTAAAGATTCCGTACCAGAGCTTGAAGATTTGATTGGAAAATCAAATCTCCTACAAAGTAGGAGATAGGATCATGTTGAGATTTTTTAGGAACTTCTTAAAGTTGATATTGATGGAGCACGAAGTTTCTATTTAAGGAACGACTGGGAAGAGCAGAAATCATCGATAAAAGAGAGAATTCATGCACCTGAGATTGCAGAGAGAGATCAGATAGACGTGCAGAAAATTGGATCACACCGTCATTATTTTCATTGGAGCGAACCACTATAATTCGTGTGTCGATTTTCATTATTTTCGTCTATAATTTTTGGGTCAATTTCGTTGTTCTGATTCATGGTGTTAGATCTATATCCTTATAGTGACTCCTTATCCGTTTTTAACCACGAAAACGACTTGGGAGGGGTTTCTCCTTTGCAGGGTCCTAAAATTAGGGCTTAACAATTTGCTCAAGAAATCAGTAATACCAATTGGGACACAACCACATGCAGTCAATACAAATTCAATACAACTTATTTTTCCATCATGTAAAACATTTGTATCATTAATCAAATATCGATTTGTTATAATTCCACAACATTCATTTTCTCAAGCTTGACTCCATGATACAATGATGCCAATTCATGTCATGTCTAAGGTTTTACACGTTAAACGAACAAGTTATTGTGGGACGAAGAATTATCCACCAACACCGGACATTCAAGGAGCAAGTCTCCCCCTGTACTTTTGTAACCTTTGAAATACCGAATCTCATTGCCCTATCTCATCTCACATCCACAGGAGGTGCCGAACATGATTGTGTGACACTGGTATTTATAGTACTCTTAAAACTCGACCTTCACCAGATCGGCTAAAATCTTACATTTCTTACTCCAACGGATAAAGAAAAGTTATTCATAGAGAGCCAATTGATAAGTGCCAAAGTCATTTGCACATATAAAGGACAAGAGGATGAAGTTCACAACCATATTTGTACTCTTTTTCACATCATTGTATTTTGGAGTCTATTTTGGATAGAATCTAAATGGTATTTATACAAAAATTGCATTAGATGCAAAAATGATAACTTAGATGGCAAAGTTATTGTCCTAAAGGAAATGAACATATTTATTGGCATCGATTTATTAACCTTAAAAGGGAGATAGATTATAGTAAAACTAAATATCGGACTTTCAATTCAAGTACGATTATTAGATTTTTCAATTCAAATATCGGATTATGAGATTATTCAACACAAGTTATCCGAACATTAAAATGCAAGATTAAATTAATAAATAAGGAACACTATTATGTATTTGAATTCAAATACATAAATAAGATTGTTTTAATTTTTTTTTTTTGAAGAAATGGTCATTATGTAAATGTTAGATTTTTAATGGATAATAATGAAAGTTATAAATATAGGTTATGCGTTCTAGATAAAATGTAGTATCATATATTGTCATTTTACCATTTATTGTTAATTTTACTTCATTTAAATCGCATGCACCTAAATTGAGAATTTTGATTTGCTAAAGATTTAATAATTCGATAATGGAATTAACAAAAACTGATAATTATGCATCGGAATTATTGTCTGTTCTTTAGAGCTGAACTTATACTTAACTTAACTGAATTTAATTTAACTTAAAAATACTTAAATTACCACCACCACAACATCATACCACCACCCCATAACAATACATCCACACCACCACTAAAACAACAATCTACCACCACAACAACAATACACCACCACAACCACCACACCACAACATTCCCCCCCCAATGCAATTTTTTTTTTTAATATTATTACAACTCAAGAGATGGAGAATCGTACGTTAATATTATAAAATATATTTTCTAAATAATTGATCGCATTAGTCAAGAGATGGAGAATCGCTTTTGTGAGTCAAACACAGAATTATTCATTTGTATCAGATGTCTTGATCTTAAGAACTCATTCTCCAACTTCAAAGCGTCAAACATAATTCACCTCCCGGAGCTTTATCCACAAGAGTTCTCCAAGTGTGCTTTGATGGAGTTGGAAGAAGAACTTAAAGGTTGGATTTATGAGATGAGAGAAAACGATACATTTTTAAAGATACAAGACATTAAAGATGTGGTCAGAAAGATGGTTGAGGTCGGTTATTATACTGCATTTTTCTTGGTATATCGTATTATTGAGTTAATTTTGGTGTTATCGGTTGCGACAGCTACAATTAAAAGAGTTTTTTCTGTAATGAAGATTGTTAAGACGGATTTGCGTAATAAAATTGGAGATGAATTTCTCAATGATTGTTTAGTGTGTTACATTGAGAGGGATGTGTTTAAGAACATCGACAATGAAGTTATAATGCACTATTTTCAGGACATGAAGACTTGCAAACAAATTCTTTTTTTTTTTTACCGCCTTCGGCGGCAAAACGACATAGTATTAGTGGTTATTTAGCTATAATATCTTTTTGATGACTAATTAAATTGAATATTTATGTTTCATTGTCATTTTATATGAAGTAAAATGATTTAAACTCTCGATGTCTTTTTGTAAAAGATATATACTACTATATGCAATTTTTCGCCCCCCCCTTTGTTGATCGGCTGGATCCGCCACTGACAACATCAATCCACCACCACTACACAACCACCACCACGACACCACTACCACCACACCACGACCACAACAAGCCACTATCATCACTCACCATACCACCACATCACTACTACACCACCCCACCACCACAACAATCCACCACCACCACAACAATCCATTACCACAACACCAATCCACCACCACCACACAACCACCACCACGACACCACCACCACAACAACCCACTACCACCACTCACCATACCACCATCCCACACCACCACACCACTACTACACCACCACCACCACCAAAACAATTCACTACCACCACTACAACAACCCACCACCACCACAATACTATTACCACCACACCACTACATTACTTCCCCACTTCCAAAACCACAACAATCCACTACAAAAAAACAACACACCACTAATAAAAATAATAATTTAATTTATTTAACTTAACCTAACTTAACTTATCTGAATTTAACTTTACCAAACTGAACTGAACTTTAAATGCTGAAAATTTAAGCTCCAAATAACAAGGTCTTAATCAGAAATCCTCATTCAAACTAAATAAAATATTAGAATTTCTTATTATAACTAAAAATTATTTATGTTTCTTGAATTCAAAGTTAGCAATAAAAGAGACATAAAATTCCTCACAATAAGTATTTTGTCTCTAGTTTGGTTTTCATAAAACCTATCTATTTTTTTTGAGAAAATATTTTGGAATTAATGCTGCCTTTGCATTTCAGACCTTTGTGAGTTTCCGCAATATTAATGTTGTTTCACATTCAATTTCCAAATAATTTTTAATTATTGTTTGAATAATTAAAAATTAGTTCATAAAAATGTACTAAATAAAAATGTACTTGTCTGAATATGTTGCACATTTATTTAAAATTTTTGCATTTTCAAATAGTTCATATTGAAAGAATGAGTTTGATTGTAATGCACCAAATAGTAAACTCATCAATAAATTAATTAATTTAACTTAATAGTTAATTTAAATCGATTTTCTCTTTTATAGTTTGGTTGTCATAAAAATATATTTATTTTTGGAAATTATGCACCCGTTGTGTTTTAGAAATTTTGTTGAAACAATACCTTTATTTGCTAGTGATATAGAGGTATTATCGATGAAATTTGCAGAGCATGTCCGATCGTCCAAAAGTCAGGTCTAAGAAAAATAAAAATAAATTAAATGTCACAGCTAATATCTTTTTTATAGTTTGGTTGTCATAATTATTTTTGGAAACTATTCACCCGTTGTGTTTTAGAAGTTTTGTTGAAATAATACCTTTATCGGCTAGTGATATAGATGTATCATCGATGAAATTTGAAGAGCATGTCCGATCGTCCAAAAGTCGGATGGTTCGAAACGAAACGGCGGTCCGGTTCGACCATACCTTTGTAGGGTATTTTTCGGCCATTTGGCATCAATTTTGGTGCCAAATTGCAGTTTTACAATTCTTAGGATAATTTTCAAATTTGGCAACCGCCCTTCGATTTACATCAATTCTCGAGCCTAAATTAGTTTGAAGATTAAAGTTATATTTTTAGTTCTCATTCATACTAGAAGTTATATATGGAACTTCAACATATGCTCACCAACTTCCTTTTTAGGAATTTACCCTCAGAGAAGTTGTCCTTCCGAAAACTCTGTAAAGTCAAACCGAAGAGGGAGTTTGAAAATAAATTGATGTCTCTTTAAAAACCACTTGCTTCCAATTCAAAATTGATCGACCATATTTTTCCTCATTTATCGTTCATTAAGGTTTAGTTTTAAATTCTACATTCATTTTTCAAGTTTGACATGCAACGTTCCCATTTCCATGCCCCAATAAAATGTGGGTCCATCCAATCGTTTAAAGATCAGATGATTGCTAAGGGAGGATGTATTCGACAACGCGGGCGTTCTGAATGCAAATAGTCCACAAATTTTATGATTCCTAATAGGCCTTGAAATACATGGTAAAATTTACCCATCACACTTCACATTTACAGAGGTGCCAGATAAAGTTGTCTTACAATCTGTGACTTTCTGTATCACTAGAGACTACGAAATTTACAAATGACAATTTTTTTGACTGATTGACCTAGTCGTGTTTTTAAAGTTAAATAAAGGTTATTTTATTTTTTCTAGTTCAATGTTTGATTTGAAATGAGGCGGTAGTTGAAGATATATTTTTATAATTTCTTTTTTATTTAATATAGTTTGGTAATTGTATTGAAAAAATGATAGTTCGTTACTTGATTTCAAACGAGGCGATAGTTCATAGTATGTTTTTGTACTTTTCACTATCCCTCAATATAAGGATTGTCATGTAATGTTACCATTATTTTTTAATAATTCAATTAAATTTTTTAAAGATTAAAGTTAATTATTAACTCTCATTTCAAGCAAACATTTTATACCAAATATCAACCATATGTTCACAAAACTTTTAAAGAGTTGAATTTTATGCTTGACAATTTGTATAAGAAATCAATAATACACAATTCGGACATGACCACATGTAGTCAATGCAAATTCAAAAGAACATATTTTCCGCCATTTGAAACATTTATATCATTATTCCATCATCGATTTGATATAATTTTATATTTTTTAAGATCGACGAACAACTTTCTCATCTCAATGATACGATAATGCCAATTGATGTAGTATCCACGGTTCTTGACGCAAAATCAAAGGATCATTGCGTTCGCGAGAGTTGTTTGCCAACCATGCACCGCCTGGGATCAAGTACCACCGACACTTGTTCCTGGCGCAAATATTATGATCCTTCGAATACTTATAGGCTTTGAAAGACCTGATCTCATCGCCCCATCTCACCTCACATTTACAAGAGGTACCAAACCTCCTTGCCTTGCATGGGTATTCATAATACGCTTCAAACTCGACTTGCACCGGATCGCCCAAAGTCTTACCTTTCTCGCTGCAACGGATAAAAGCGGGATTTATCAGAGAAAGCCAATTATTAAGTTCCAAGGTGACTGTGGTGCATTCAGACTGCCAAACAAAGGAGAGTAAAATGAAGTTCACAATCACACTTGCACTCCATTTGGTAGCCATTTTATTTATCTGTAGAATTTAAATGCTATTTATACAAAAATTCAACCAAGAAAAATAGTTAACTACCAGAAAAGTCTTTGTACCAAACGACAACAAATTAACACTCTTTCTGAAAAAAAGAAAAGCCTAAATAAAATATATTACGACTTTTCACTAAATTACTATTGGTCAGCCAAACTAGAAAAGTTAAAATTTGAGTTCATTTAATTTTTCTAGAAAATATAATGAAAACAAGAGAAATAAATTGTCACGCATATCAATTTTTTACTTTTGTTTTACCAAAAAGTATAATTTTTGATGAGAAAATATCTTGCAAAATTCTGCGCGCATTGATTGTAAATTAATAACTTTGTGATCTTCTCAGTATTTTTGTGGTTTATCAATATATTCAATTCATGAATCTATAAAGGAAAAATGGGTTTTCATCTTATATTGTCCTCATTATCTTCCAAATAATCACACACAAAATTAGACGTTAAGTCATTTCATTATCTCTCGCTTCCTCACTCATTAAATAAAATAGAATCGAACGTTATTCATAAAAAAGATGCCTTAACTTCTGAATTATTTTGTTGAATTTAGATAAATAATGGCAATTTCGGTATGTTTCAATCCGGATTAGTAAAGGCAAATACATCGACAACAAAATGGTGTAGTTTGGATGTTTAAACAATGGAGTTTTATTCGAAGAAAGAAAGTAGTAAATCAAGAATATAAATTATGTTGCATCATAATGAGCTTTATTTATTTGTGATGCATTGGATCGCTTTCCGATATAATTATATTAACATTAAGTTCATGCGTCTTGGCGTTTAGAGACCGGATAAGGTAGGATTTGTCCGAATGCCAAACCTTCTAGATGCAAATATCCCATAAATATGACCATCCTTGCTATATCTATAGGTCTTGAAATATAGGTTCACATTTATTCATCTCACTTCACATTTACATGAGGTGCCATTTTTGTTCAACATTGAGTGTAAACTACATGACTACATAGATCTAGTTGTGAATTTCTAAGGTCACTAGGGAGCATTCAATGCCAAGCAAGTGACATTAGGAAGAAGATTGCAATAAAATTTGCACTCCTTTTCATCGTCATTGTATTTTGCGGTATATTTTGCATAGAACTAAATGATATATATAGGGAAATTGCACCGAAGAAAAATCCTAACTTTCTAAAAAGGTAATCATACTTTTGGCATCTATTTAATGTTGGAAAACATTTGTTAAATTGGGAAGAAAATTACGGTGAATCCTCATTTTATGATTTAAATTTGGAAGATAATAAACAAGCCAATGTAATGAGCATCGTATGGCGCAAAATTAATGGACTAAAAATCGAGACTTTATGGTGAATTTGATATACCAATGGGCTGCCTCGGTAGAAACCAATCAACATAAAGACCTTGTCTGAGTTTTCATGACATGTGGGTTACACCAAGAGATTGTCTTTTGTAAGAGATAACTTAAAGACTAGTCGTAAAGGGTACGAACTTTAATTTCTTCGAAATGACAAAGCTACTGATTAGCAAGTGAGTTCGTTAGAGTTAAAACTTGAGGTGGATGAGTAGCAAGTAAATTTGTCAGACTTCCTTAATGGCGCATTAGATATACCCAGGTTTTGCCTCACTAGGAGGCAACACAGACTTTGTGTGAGTTTACACGACATGTGAAGAACACAAATGGATTGTCCTTTGCAGAAGACAACTTAAAGGCTAGTCTTAAAGATACAACCTTTACTTTCTTCAACTAATGAGTAGCATTTAATTTCTTTACGGTTGAAACTTGAGGTGTGTGGTTTAAATTAACAACTGTTGTATCATATGAAGCAATTTTTATTTCATTGCACTCTTAGTGCAAACCGATCATTGTCCTACCAAAAGTGCTGGATAAGGTTGGTCCGGCCGTAATGGAAGAAAGATTATTCCCAATAATGAACATATCATGCAAGAAAGAGCTTCTGCTGCAATTAGAGACAAACATTGATGGACCAAAAATTCAACAATGGGATAAACACACAAGTAGATGATTGAAGAAGAAGAAGATGGTAACCTCTGGGGCCATGTTTTTCACCTTGATTTTTCTTATGACTTGATCACATACAAGATTTCAATTTTTTTTCTCTTCATCAGCTTTCTTACCTCAAATTCTGCCTAAGAGTTTCATGTATTTACTGATATTGTTAGTTGTCTTCAGCAAATTAGATGTGAAGACATTTCAACATACACTTTTGAAAAAACATGTAAAAAATAATATATTGTATAAAGTAATAAGATTTATATTCTTTTTATTTTGGCGACATAGAAAGGACTATAGATGTAAAAAACGACCTTTTGGAAAACATTTTAGACCACATTCTTCCACTTCAGAGTTGATAGAACGTGATTTTATTCCTCACTTATTATTCTTCTATATTTATCTTTTAATTATACATCCATTTTTTTAAGCTTGACTTCCAACTTTTTCGTCTCCTTGAACCGATACAAAAAATGGTTCAGCCCATTTGTCTGTACGTTTAAAGATCGGATCATCGTTAGGGGATTTTTGGTCCGCCAACGCCGGACCGTCTATTTGCAAATACCACCTGCACCTCTTTTTTCCACAAATAGGACGATCTTTGACATATCTATATGCCTTGAAATACATGGTCATGTCTCCCCATCTCACTTGACATTTACATGAGGTGCCTAATAGTGATGTTTGACATTGATATTCATATGCAGCGTGGAAGTTGACCAGCACTGGTTCGTTCAATATCTCATCTTTTTGGGCGCAAGCAATGTAAACGGCATGATTCTGAAATAGCCAATTATGAATTTCTAAGGTCACAGACCAACATTCTGAAAACCAAGCAACTGATAATAGGAAGAAGATCAGAGCAACATTTGTACTCCTTTTCATAGTCATCGTACTTTAAAGTTTATTTTGCGTTGAAACTAAATGGTATTTATTCTCGAGAACTAACTATTATGGCAAGTTTAACGTCCAAAAAGAAAATCATACTTTTGGCATCAAATTAATGTTGTAAAATGTTTGTTAATTGGTGACTAAAATGACGGTGAATCCTTATTTTATAATCTAAATTTAGAGGTGTTAAACACGTTAAAGTAATAATCATCGTAAAGCGCGCATTTAATGGATTATTTGAGATTTCATGACGCATTAAATATATTAAGGGATTGCCTAAGTAGGAGGTAATGAACATAGAGACTTTGTGTGAGTTTCCACTCAGAAATGGCAAGGGTTTATCCTTGGTAGTAGACAACTCACAGGCTAGTCTTAATGACTAGCACCTTTAATTTCTTCAAAATGACAAAGCTAATGAGTAGCAAATAAGTTTGTTAGAGTTGGAACTTGAGGGTTAAGAGTAAGGTCTGTTCTTTAAAGCTGAACTTATACTTAATTTAACTTAACTTCACTTAAATATTTAAGTTAAATACTGTAATTTTGTGGTAGTGTATTAGTGGTATGGTTGGCGTGGTGGTGGTATGATGGTGTAGTGGTGGTGGTGGTGTTGTGGTGGTGGTGTAGTAGTGTTATGTTGGGATGTTGGTGTTGTGGTGGTTTAGAAGTGTGGTGGTGTAGTAATTGTTAAGGTATGTGGCATCATTGACAAACTTCTACAAGGTGCACAAGAGTCTGCTACAACAAACGTGTGAAGACAGCAGCTGATCCAGAGCGTTCCAGAATGAACAAGCAGAGTGCACAAGGCATTGCTATAACAACCTGTGTAGCAGAGAGCTGTCCAGAATTGAAGAGAAGACCAACGGAAGCTTTCTAAATGCAATTCCCAGATTCAATAGCATGTCGATTAACTTGGAGTAGCCCAAAGAATGTACGGAGGGTTGCTGTCAGCATCGTAACAGGTTGGTAGAGTATCGTGAAGATAGAGAGCAAGATGATGCAGCTGCCCGTGTGAAGACAACAGCTTGTGCAAATCCAGCCAGAGTGAACAAGCTTAGTGAACAAGCAGTTGCTACAGCAGGAGCTGTAGCAACAGTATCGCGCGAAGAACAATCTGCCCAGATATGATGTAGCAGTGCAACGGGAGGCTTCCAAATACTCAGAGAGAATATTCCAGTGAAGATTCCCAGATGGAGGAGAAGATTTGTTTGTAGAAGATTGGATTTGCAAATCAAATCTAATCTCCTACAAATTAGGAGATATTGTTGCTTGAAGGAAATTCCCAAAAATTGAATGATGGAACTGGGGGTTCCTATTAAATGAGGCCGGGCAGAGTGTCAAAGGTATCAAAGACAAGAGAGGAAACACCAGAGCATACACAGAATATCGTGAGAGTGGAATTCAAGTGCGAGAGGATCTTCGATCATCACCTAAAGCAGAGCGTGAGCGCAGAGCTGCGGTGATTGAAGCAAAGTGTGATCAGAACTTGCAAAGTCGGATCATAGCTTGATCAGGAAGCCAATTCAGAGCAGCTGTTGCTTGTTGGTTGATCAAGGGAGGCTGCGGAGGTATTGACGAGTGGACGAACTCGGTCAAGTGGCTGGACAGCTAAACTCACTAGTGACAGGTGGTCACTGAGTGATGGGGAGTGCTCCAGAGTGTGCAGCGCTCGTGGAGAGGTTCGAGCAGGTGCTATAGCAACCTGCAGGTAACATTGAATTAATTAGAATAGGCTGATTCTGTGGGATCAGAGTTGTAGCTATTCTGAATTATTTCAAGTCTGTAGGTGTGCAATACACAAGTCAGAGCTTGTTCTGATTGTGTGACTAGTTTAAGTCAGGTAGCATAGGTGTCGTGCGTCGAACCGTGTTGTACTGTAGACCTGAGAAGCTAGTGGATTAAGGGTTGGAGTTCAGCCCTTCCCAGGCGTAGGCAGATTGGCCGAACTGGGTGAACAAATCATTGTTCCTTGTTCTATCTTGCTGCATCAGATTTGGATGTTCAAGAGTGTGTTGTAGCAACTGCTTGTACACAATCTGTAACTCAGAGGTGCTGCGAATTTCAGTAATATTATGGTTGGGGTGATGGTGTTGTGATGGTGTAGTAGTGTGGTGATGTAGTAGTGTTGGTTGGGGTGGTGTAGTAGTGTTATGGTTGGGGTGGTGTAGTAGTGTTATGGTTGGGGTGGTGGTGTTGTGATGGTGTAGTAGTGTGGTAATGCAGTAGTGTTATGGTTGGGGTGGTGGTGGTGGTGGTGTGTGGACGAAGGAGATGATGAATAGTGTTGGTGGTGTTGTTATGGTGATGAATAGTATTGGTGGTGATGAATAGTGTTGATGAACTTAACTTAACTTAATTGAAATTAACTTAATTTAAGTACTGAAAATTTAAGTTGTAAAGAACAGGGCCTAAGTAAGTTCGTTAGCGTACTGTAAATCAGAATCTAAGCTTGACTATCAATGTACAATTGTAACTCAATTCAAGAATAGTAAGAATCAGTATTCAAAACCTAAGCTAAAGACACGAGATATGTTTAAGCAGTTCTCATTGCAAGCAACACGAGATATGTTTAAGCAGTGCCAATAAAAGCAAAGGTAGCAGCAGAACACTAGCAAAACTCAAGTAAGCTTCAAACTAGCCCTAAGTTCTAGTGCACAAAAGAAACTCTGGCAAGACAAAAACTAGTAGTCGAACGACTGCTCTCTGATCTTCTTCTCTTCTCTTGAACCACAGCTTCTCTCTATCTGGACTGAAGACAATCTTGCTCTCGACCTAACCGTAATCCTGCCTTCCTTTGGGCTGGGCCGAAAAACAAATACTCGGCCCAATCCAGATAAAGAAAACAAAGCTTTACTTATTTTACAAACACTCAGCATAACATAGGAAAAACAAAGCCATAACAATTGCCCTCCTGAAAAATTGTTAAATGAAATTGAAAAGTTCTAAGGCAGCAAGACACTTCCTTTCAAATATTTTAATGACAATAAAGTCCATTGAAATCATTTTACACTTGGTCAAATGAAGTCTGCCATCAACAAATTTGGTTTTCACATATGAAATCAGGCACTTATGCAAAATTAAGAAACTTTGGCAATCCATGTTCAAAGATAAATGCCTAAAGAAATATTGCATAACTCATTCATGTTTATCATTTGATTTTTCTATATGCCAATATAAAGCATAAACAAAAAAGCCATGATCTGATTTAATGAGCAATATTGAAATCACTATAGAACCAATACTCATATCAAGCGAAATGCTTATATGTGAAATTGCAGCGCCTTCGTTTGCTGAGAGTGTACAAGCAAGTTGCTCTAGCAATCTCTTGTACCACTGTGTAGAAATAAGCTTGTGCAGCGAATGAAAGAGAGCACACATGGATTTGGTCATCCAGTTCGACCAACTTTCTACCTCTAGGGAGGACTTCTCAGGAGTCCTCAACGATTCACTAGCCTCGGTTTCTAGTACAAAGATTCAGTTCAGCCTACGCTTGAACAATCTCTACGTCTAATCTAGCTATAATAAATCATGGCCCGATCTAAACACCTTAGACCAGCCTGCACTACCTACTACTCACTCGACTTAATACAATAGCTAATCTACTCACAGACCTAGCCTATTCGAATTAAGACAGCAATTACCGTAGGTTGCTATAGCACACTCTTGTGTCGTATAGCTTGTGTCGATTTTGTCTGCGTCGCTTCAAGCCTTTCGCTGAGCCGATCGAACTGTTCCGCTAGCGCTGCACATTCTGAATTACTCCCCCTCACTCTGTGACCGCCTATAACTGAAGGCAGTGAGTCTTCTCGTCATCCGAGTTCCTAAGACACTCACGACGCTCCCTCGACTCTCCTAGATCAATCAGCGAGCCTCCTGCCTCAACTGACCTTATCCGATCAAGCACTGATCAGACTCTGCAAGTCTCGATCAATCTTTGCTTCACAATCACTTCTGCTCTGGCGCACGCTCTGCTCAATGAGTGATGGATCCAGTCTCTCCGTTCTACTCAATTCTTCGCTCTGTACTCGGATGAATTGATTCTGGATGCTCTTGCTCTCTACCGAATCTCATGTATATATCCCGAGCTCCGCACTTCCAAAAGTATCATTATCTTCAGGTTGGTTTCCTCTCCTACTTTTTTGGATACTTAATAAGAACACTTACCTTCCAAAAGTATCATTATCTTCATGTTAGTTTGTTTGAAGAGGATCTTGATCCAGGGAATATTCTAATCTGCATTAGGATACTTCCCTTGCTTTGTTCTTCAATTCTGGGCAACTGTAGATCACGCGGTAATTCTGCTCTCAGGATGCTCCAGCTCTTCTGTTACACAAGCTGCTGTAGCAACCCCTTGTGCACTTCAGCTTTTTCAATCTGGAGGGTTTTGTCAATTGAATGCCATTACCTTAACAATATGGTTGTGTTGTCGAAAAATATACATATGACCTCCTAAAAACATAAACATAACTATCATGACATATACACAAATGTCACATTTAATTTCTACCATACCCAATATAAGCATAACATAATCATAAAAATATTTTTTGACTGTTTAACTCTGAAAACATGCTCACAAATATCATAACAAGAGCATTTAAAACATCTGGCAATAGTAAGTACAAACTCATCAAGAACAATATCATATTTCTCTTTTGGAACTTTAATCCTAGGGTCCATATTTCTAACTAATTCATAACTAGGCAAAGCATGACAATCATGAACAGAAAAATTCAAAACATAGTACAGAATCTCTGTTAACTAATCATGACTAAATGTCAAAGCAATCTCCTCGGTTGGAGTAATAAATGCAAAGCATTATCATAAGATGCTGAATCAATCCCCTCATTTGGGACAGTATTCAAATCAAATTCGACCCGAATATTTGTAAGCTTTGAAATACCAGACTTCATACCCCATCTCACCTCAAATCTACACAAGGTGTCAAACATGATTATATGACAATGGTATTCATACGACGTGCGCCACTCAACCTTCATCGGATCATCTAAAATCTTACCTCGTTGCAACGGATATAAGTGGAATTATTCAAAGAGACCAAATTAGTAAGTTTCAACGTCACTTTGACCCATTGAAAATGCCAAGCAAAGGACAGTACGATGAAGATCACAACTATAATTGGACTCCTTTTGGTAGCCATTTAGAACACAACCACATGCGTCTAATTCAAATAGAACACATTTTATTCCTCATTTATTTTTCATATACATTTATTTTTCATTCTATACATTCTTTTCCAAGCTCGACCAACAGCATTCTCATCTCCACGATCTGACATAAGATTTTGTTCCACCCAATGGTCTTATAGTTTAAAGACCGAATTATCACAAGGGGAAGAGTTGTCCGCCAATGCCGATCCTTCTAGACGCACATACCATCTACGCTGGTTTGGCAAAAACTACGGTCTCGCATAATGTTATAAAAAATAATTTGTTGGTCTATATACAACTATTTCTCATTAATAAATATAAAATAGAAAAACCGATTAATTCTCTATTCATCCCCAAAGACCTTTCTACCAAACTAGCGCCCATCATCTTTTATAACTTTATAATTTCCAAATTATTCTTTATCAATTTTATTTGATTCATGAATTTAGATTGATATTTGATCATTACGACTTGATCACACAACCAGTTTCATTTTAATGGAACATGATTTTATTCCTTATTTATCATTCATCTATATTTATTTTTTAATTCTACATCTATTTTTTCAAGCTTGACGTCCAACTCCTTCATCTTCATGATTCGATACAAAACTTGATTTAATCCATTGATCGTAACGTTTAAAGGCCGAATTATCGGCAGGGGAGGATTTGTCTGCCAACACTGGGCCTTCCGGGCGCAAGTACCACCTGCACTTTTCCTCATAAATACTATGATCTTTTAAATATCTATAGGCCTTGAAATACAAATTCTCATTTCCCCATTTCACTTGACATTTACATGAGGTGCTAAAATTTTGTTTTACATTGATATTCATATGAGGAAAAGAAATTGATTCGTTTAATTCATACGTTCATTACCGCAGGTAATGTAAATGTGATCATTCTCATCGAGCCAATTATACATTTCTAATGTCACTAAGGAGCATTTTGAATACCAAGAAAGTGACAATAGGAAGAAGATCACACCGATATTTGTATTACTTTTCATAGCCATTGTATTTTGTGGTCTATTTCGCATTGAATCTAAATGATCACGTAAATTGCACTTAAGGAAAATGTTGACTTTGATGGAAAATTACTCAACCAAAAAGGCAAATGAAAATGAATCAAAAATGACAATGAATCATCATTTTATGGGAGGTATTACAAACGTTAATTAATGAGCATCATAAAACATGCACTAAAATAATTGAGATTTCATCCATTTGATATATCAAGGGATTGCCTCGGTAGGAAGCATCCAACATAAAAACCCTGTGAGTTTCCATGACATGTGGAAATATCAAGAGATTGTTCTTGATAGATGACAACTTAAAAGATAGTTTTAATAATTACAACATTTAATTTCAATGACAAAGTCAATGAGTACTAAAGTGAATTCGTTAGAGTTAAAACATGATGTGTATGTGAATCAAGTAAGTTCGTTAGAGTTTTTTAAATGCACATTGAATATACTACCAACATAAAGATCTTGTGTGAGTTTCCATGCAGGTGACAAATACAAAAGGATTGCTAGTTTTAATGACTAGGACATTTAATTTCTTCGAAATGATAAAGTCAATGAGTACTAAAGTGAATTCGTTAGAATTAAAACATAATGTGTATGAGAAGCTTCGTTAGAGTTCTTTAAATGCGTATTGGATATACGACCAACATAAAGACCTTGTGTGAGTTTCCACGCAGGTGAAAATTACAAAAGGATTGTCATTGTTAGAAGGGAATTGAAAAGCTAGTTTTACTAACTAGCACGTTTAATTTCTTGGAAATGACAAAGCCAATGAGTGCTAAAGTGAATTCGTTAGACTTAAAAACATGATATGTATGAGAAGCAAGTAAGTTCGTTAATGAGTAGCACTTAAGTTCGTTACGGTGAAATTTGAAGAGTATGGTTTTAACTCAACAATTGTTGTCTTTTAGTAAGTAATTATTTGTCATTCGAAACACCGTGTGGGAGAGCAATAACGCTTAAGGGAGTCCAAAGTATGGTGCAACTTTTTAGGAATAAAAAATTACAAAAAATTATGTTATAAACTATGAAATTGCTGAATGCTGGATGGCAGAAACTTGTCCAACACGTGGTTGAACAACTTCTTGAACAAGCTATGCAATATGATGAGATGACAGATAATAATCGATCATACATACTAAGTGCACAAGACAGATTACCCAGTTCGGCTGTAAACTAGCCTACGTCTGGGGGGCTTATCCGAAGCCCGTGAGAACCAATTCACTATATCAAGATCGAGTACAAAGACATTACAAAACAACAGACTCCCTCTCTATTCTAACTTTCACTCACCCAAAGTGATCAGCACTAAGACTCCCCCTGAATGTGAGACCTCCCGTCTCTTCCCACTGATAGAGTCTTTCTCCCGAATAGACTCTCTTCCTTCTGGTGTTGATGATAACTCAAGATTGGATGCTTTTCAGATTGTCTTTGATGCAATGATTAATCTCTCAAGATCAGCTCACGGTTGTCTTCTGAAAGCATACCTTCATAGGCTTTGTGTTGCTCGTATTTATTCTAAGTTGCATCCCACAAATCCAGCCAGTTTGTTAAGATTTATTCCTTTGTATTTTCAGAGATTTGTTCGTTGGCTCCTTTGAAAAGTTTGTTGCGATTTGTTTATTTCTCAGAATCTGCTCAACATTATCTTTATGATCATAGCTTGCTCGCTTTGTACAACACCTTGAACATCCGGTTGGTACAATTTTGTTCAACATGCCAATGTGCAGCCACAAACTATCACATTATTTCAAATCATGTAATGATTAAAATTTTCAATTCAAGTACCGGAATATCAAAATTATTCAATACAAGTTATATAAGCATTCAAATATGAGATTAAATTAATAAATAATGAATACCGTTAACTCAAGTATTAAACAACATAATATCATGCAACACTTTTTTACTTGCGTGAATGCTAATTAGTTTTTTTTATATCTTTTTGTTCTGTCAATTGAGTAAAAATATTTGTACATTAAACATTTAAATAGAAAAATATCCTCAAATTGTAAAAACTTCTCTGAATAGTCCAAAATAATTTACAAAATTACCAATAATTTCTAAATTTCCAACACATTTTTCTTAAAAGTGAATATTGTGAGAAGTATGTTAATCATTTATTTAACAATAATGTTGTTTTCTAAATATTATTTGGTATGGCAGGAATGTTGTTAGAAAACGGCTTATCCAACACAATGAGGATTTATCAACTTCCAGACTCGTATCAAATTCAGCAAGATTCAATAATGATGGCAACATTCCTAATGTTGAAGACAAATTAGATACAAGGAATAATAAGTAAGATCAAAATAATTCTTGGTATCCTTCAATTGACTTTGGAAGACTATGAGTTTTATGCTTGACAATTTGCTCAAGAAATCAATAATACGCGTACATAACCACATGCAGTCGAAACAAATTCAGTAGAACATATTTTTCCCTTATTTGAAACATTTGTATCATTATTTCATCATCCGTTGTTATAATTTTACATCTTTTATTTTTTAAGGTCGACTAGCAACTTTCTCATGTTGATGAGACAATAATACCAATGCGTGTCATATCCAATTTTCCTGACGCAGAAAGACAGGACTATTTATTGGGAGAGAGTTGTTTGCCAACCTTGGACCGCCTGGCATCAAGTACCACCGACACTTGTTCCCTGTGCAAAAATCATGATGCTTTGAATGCTTGTAAGCTTTGAAATACCTGACATGATCGTTCCAACTCACCTCACATTTACAAGAGGTACCAAACCTCCTTATTTGACATGAGTATTCATAAATTCCCCACAACTCGACACTCACCGGATCCCCTAAAGTCTTACCTTTCTCGCTGCAACGGTATAAAGTGGGATGTATCATACCAATCATATCAATAAGTTCCAAGGTCACTGTGTTGCATTCAGACTGCCAAGCAAAGGACAGTAAGATGAAGATTACAACCACACTTGGACTCCTTTTGGTAGCCATTTTGTTTACACGGTAGAACTTGAATGTTATTTATACAAAATTTAACGAAGGAAAAAAGTTAACTAGCACAAAAGTCTCTGTACCAAAAGGCAACGAATTAATAGTCTTTGGACATAAATTGTGAGTTTTCATGACATGTGGAAAACAACAAGGAATTGTCCTTGTTAGAGGACATAATAAATATTATAAATTTTCACACATACATTTTTTTTACTTTGGTTTTGCCGAAAACTATTATTTTCAATGAGATAATTTCTTGTAAAATTCTACGCGCATTGATTGTAAATTAGTAATTTGTGGCCTTCTCAATATTTGTGTGGTTTATCAATATATCATTTTCATGAATCTAAATACAGATTAGATTTCAAATGGGTTTTCATCTTAATTTGTCCTCATTATTTTCCAAATTAATCATCCACAAAATTAGACGTTAAATCACTCCATTGTCTCTCTCTTCCTCGCTTATTAAATAAAATAGAATCGAAAGTTATTCATAAAAAGAGGCCTTAATTTCTTGAATTATTATATTTAATTTAGCTAAATTATGACATTAAAATGGTGTAGTTTGGATGTTAAAACAACCTAGTTTTATTCGAAGAAACAAAGTTATAAATTTGAAATGCAAATGACGATGCATCGTAATCAGCTTTATTTATTTGTGATGCGTTGGATTGGATTCCGATATAATTATATTAACATTAAATTTAATAATATCTATTAAATTTATTTTATTCGAACCAATGATCTTGTCGTTTTAAAGACCGAATTATCGTGAGGGGAGCAGTTGTTCGCCAATGTTAGTCCTTCCGAAGGCAAATACCATCTGCACCGGTTCGTGCAAATCGGTCTCTTTCTTTTAGCCATTTCATTTGAACTCATTGAACACTTCGTATATTATCTCAATTTTGGAAAAGGGATCTCGCACATAGCAGCAAAAAATAATTAACTATGTGACATCATTTTGTATTCTTAATTTATAATACGACTACAGGACCAGACATCATTTAAACATAAAAATCACACTACTTTAGAACACAACATGCTTACACTTCAAATTTGATAAAACTCGATTATAATCCTCACCAATTATTTATCTTTTCAATAATGTCCAATTTGTAAAGTTTGACTTTCCAGTTTCTTGTCTCCATGATCCCGAAACAAAAAATTGATTAATCCATTCGTCTTGACGTTTAAAGACTGAACTTTTGCTAGAGTAGGATTTGTCCGCCAACGCCGGACCTTCTAGACGCAAATACGACTTGCACTTCCTCTCACAAATACGACCATCCTTCCTATATCTATAGGCCTTGAAATATAGGTTCACATTTCTCCATCTCACTTCACATTTACATGAGGTGCCAAACATTTTTATTCGACATTGATATTCATACAAACAACATGGTTCTGATCGAGCCTTTATTTTGACAAATAATATAGACAACATAGTTCTGATCGAGCCGATTACAAATTTCTAAAGTCACTAGGGGACATTCTTAATACAGAAAAAGTAACATTAGGAAGAAGATCACAACAACATTTGTACTTCTTTTGATAGCCATTTTATTTTGGAGTTTTTGTGTGTATAGGTTGGTTAATTCTCACAAAAAATATGATCTTCAAAAAGGCAATGGTTACAAAGGGGAACAAAATGTGATCTAAACTATCAATTCATTTCAAATCATGATATCTCAGTTTTTAATTCAAGAACCGAACTAATATATATATATATTTTTTGTTCAAGTACCGAACTATCCGATTTTTCAAATCAATACACTATCAGATTATTCATAACAGGTTATCTGAGCATTTAATACGAGATTAAATTAATAAATAAGGTAGAGTGTTAAGTTAATTAGCTGTGTGGTCTTGATTAAATTTTTTAATTCAAATAGATAAAGGAGAATGATTTGGTAAGGAGATTTATTCCAATTGTGGATGCTAATGCAAAGGTCATTCTTAAATTGATAATAATGAAAATTCTAAATATCCTTAATGTGTTTTAGATAAAAAGGAGTATCACAAAATATCATGTTACTACTATTTTTTTATTTAAAAGTCGGGTATTTGAGTTGATAGTTTGTTTAAGTCGGTGTTTAAATTGAAAATTTTAATAGTTCGACTTGAAAATTTTTATAAACTAGTACTTTCTTTTGATTTTAAATTATTTACTTAACTAATTAAATTATTATTCATCACCAGAGCAACACCGTCACCAAACCACCATCACAATACATTCACACCACCACCACTTAAGACACAACAACTCACCACCACCACAACAACCCACTAAAATCCACCATCATCACCACAACAACAATAACCCACCACGACCACAACAACCCATCACCACCACCAGTGGCGGATCCAGGGGGGCACGTGCCCCCCCTAAATTTTTCAAAAAATAATATTTTTTTAATATTTTTAATTAAAAAATAATTAAAAATAATTAAAAATTAATAAATATAAATAAATCCGTACAATTTTATTTTTTGCCCCCCCCCCCCCTCGGTCGAGTCTCTGGATCCGCCACTGACCACCACCACCACAACAGCCCACCACTACAACAACAATAACCCACCACCACCACAACAACCAATCACCACCACCACCACAACAACAACAACCCACCACCACACCACAATAACAACCCACCATCAAAACAACAACACCACCACCACCACAACAACAACCCATCACCATTAGCACAACACTTCTAAAACTACAACAACCCACTACACAAAAAGAACACACCACCAATAAAAAATAATAATTAATGTACTTAATTTAACTTAAAACTTAAGTGCAAAAAAATAAGGTCAACATTTGCCAGACACGAAATCCGATCAATAAGAAAGAAAAGCACGAAAATGAGCGGGACTGACTGTGAAGTCCCCGAGTTGAGCCACAACATTGACAAATTTGTCATGAAGCTCGTCCGTCCAGTGGAGCCCAGGTTTGGGGATCTGAAGTCATAGCCAAGCACGCATTACCAAGCAAATTGGTCACGTCACATACTAAACGTGGGAAGATAATCTAAACCTCTGTCCGTCGGCAACGAGTGAGTGAATTGCGACATGACACATGTGGATTGAATAAAAATAATGTGAAGAAAGAAAACGTAGATGATTGGATATAGAAAAATAAAATTTTATAGATAAATATCAAATTTATCTTTTTAACCTATTTGTTATTTCAAAAATAATGTTTAATGAGTTACGTGTGACTTATTGTGAACTATTTGATTTAATCAAATGACTCACAAAGTACCTTATGAATTTACCTTATTAAGGAGCTCATTTATACACTTTATATATATATATGTGCGCGCGGGCCCGCGTGCGTTTATTGCATTTGAATTGAGCAATAAATGAGAAAAAGACTTAAAATTCCTCACAATACTTGATAAAAGTATACATTTTCGCAATAGTATTAATAATTTAGTGCTAATGTTACTTGATAATACATTTGAGATGATTCAGTAATTTTGATGTTGAAACATTTTCCCTCATTCCTACATGCCTCACCGATTAATAGTTCTTGAAATAAGTTTTATTTTTATTTTGGAAATATGAGAACCATACACTTAAATGGACATGTATTTGTCTGCATATGTTGCACATTTTAAACAGTGATGCATTTTAAAAACTAAAGTTCATCAATATGTGGAGAGTTCATATTGAAAGAACGAAAGCATGAGTTTGATTGTCATGCACGAATAGTACACTCATCAATATAAAAATTATTCAACTTAAAATTAATGTAAAATAATTCAAAATGATCGAATATTATCATATTCGGGTTTAAACTAATTTATTATAATTCTTCTTATCTGATCATCTGCAAATTTAGCATCGGTATCTAGTTGTTCTATCTCGCAGCACAAATTTTTTTATTTTGAAAAAGTACTCATTGATAGAAAGCATACCTTGAGTGGTGTTCGTCAACTCTTGCTCCAGCAATTGAAGTCTAGCGGGATTCTTCTTTGACGCGAAAATATCTCATACTTCTTTTAGTGTCTCCACATTCTCAAGGCTGTAAAAAGACTCAATAAGCTAGGTGATAGATGCTGCAACCTGATCAAAAGGCTGTCCATCTTCAAGGTCCATGGGTATGGAGTATGCTCGCTCCGACACTCATATAAAGAATTAACGCATTGATTATGTTGAGACCTAAAGAAGTTCTTTTCTTCGAAACAACCCTGCTCTAGCAAAAAAGCAGCTTTTGAGGCCACTCTAGAGAAGGAACACTCAAAATTTCCCTTGCCATAAGAGACAAAATACGACACATGCCTTTATTTTCTTTCCATCATTCCAAAATATTAGAAGTGTTATTTTCATCAACATCGAATGTGTCAAGATCTAAATTTGATAGAATGCGATTATACATCCTTTTTGATAGAATCCCACCACTTCAAATTTGATAGAATGCCATTATATTCCTCGCCTATTATGTATCTATATTTATCTTTTAAATATACATCCTTTTTTTGAAGATTGACTTTCCAATTTCTTGTCTCCATAACCCGATAAAAAATTAAATAATCCATTCTTCTTGACATTTAAAGACCGGATTATTGCTAAGGTAGATTTGTCTGCCAATGCTCGACTTGCTATATCTATAGGCCTTGAAGTATAGGTTCACATTTCTCAATCTCTATTGCCGCAAGTAATGTAAACTACATGACTCTATAGTGCTAGTTGTGAATTTCTAAGGTCACTAGGAAGCGTTGCAAATGCCAAGCAAGTGACATTAGGAAGAAGATTACAATAATATTTGCACTCCTTTTCATCGTCATTATATTTTGCGGTATATTTTACATTGTATCTAAATGATATATAGACGGAAATTGCACCGAAGAAAATGCTAACTTTCTAAAAAGGTAATCATACTTTTGGAATCTATTTATTGTTGAAAAATATTTATTAAATTGGGAAGAAAATGACGGTAAATCCTCGTTTTATGATTTAAATTTGGAAGATAATACACACGTCAATGTAAAGAGCGCAAAATTAATGGACTAACAAGTCCAAACTTTATGGTGAATTTAATATACGAATGGGCTATCTCGGTAGAAAGCAACCAACATGAAGGCCTTGTGTGAGTTTTCATGACATGTGGGTAACACCAAGGGATTGACTTTGGTAGAAGATAACTTAAAGGCTAGTCATAAAGACTATGACCTTTAATTTCTTCGAAATGACAAAGCTAATGATTAGCAAGTGAGTTCGTTAGATTTAAAACTTGAGGTGAATGAGTAGAATGTAAGTTTGTTAGACTTCCTTAATGGCACATCGGATATACCAAGGTGTTGCCTTACTAGGAGGCAACCAACAAAAAGACCTCGTGTGAGTTTCCACGACATGTGAAGAACACAAATGGATTGTCCTTTGCAGAAGACAACTTAAACGCTAGTCTTAAAGATACGACCTTTACTTTCTTCAGTATTACAATGCTAATGAGTAGCACTTAAGTTCTTACGGTTGAAACTTGAGGTGTGGTTTTTAACTTAACAACCGTTGTATCATATGAAGCAATTATTTGTCATTCAAAACATTCCGCGGGAGAGTAATAATGCTTTACAGTTTTGTAATAACATTACGTTTATATGTCCGTTCAATCTCTACATATTCCCATGATTTTTGCATTACGACTAACATTTAGTATCCTTATTAAGGGGAGACTAAAGTATGATGCAATTTTTCAGAAATGAAAAATTACCAAAAATAACGTGTTATAAACCATCACATTATTTCAAATCATATATCAAACTGTTAAATATTTTAATGTAAGTATCAGACTATCAAATTATTCAATACAAGTTATATGAGCATTTAAATACGAGATTAAATTAGCGATAATGAACACCGTTAAGTATGATGTAATATAGTATCATGCAACACTCATTACTCCTCTTATTTCAATCCCTTAAGTTAATTAACAATAGTGCATATAATGACTTGCAACTTACTAGATTTAATTTTTATTATGTTGCACTCTTAGTGCAAACCGATCATTGTCCTACCACAGGTGCAGGATAAGGTTGGTCTGACCGTTATGGAACAAAAGATTATTCCTAATAGTGAACATACCATCACAAGAAAGAGCTTCTGCTGCAATTAGAGACAGACATTGAGTGGACCTATTAAATATCCCAGCTAATTTTTTTCTTTTAGTCTGGTTGTCATAAAAATATATTTATTTTTGGAAACTATGCACCCGTTGTGTTTTAGAAATTTTGTGAAACAATACCTTTATCGGCTAGTGATATAGAGGCATAGCGACGAAATTTGAAGAGCATGTTCAATCATCGCGAAAGTCGGGTGGTTCGAAACGAAACGATGATGCGGTTACAACCTACTTGCTTCCAATTCAAAATTGATAGACCATATTTTTTCCTCATTTATCATTCGCTAATGTTTAGTTTAAAATTCTACATTCATATTTCAAGCTTGCGTCCAAAGTTCCCATCTCCATGCCCCAATAAAATGTGGGTCCACCCAATCGTCTTGACGTTTAAAGATCGGATGATTGCTAAGGGAGGATGTATTCAACAATGTCGAGCCTTCCGAACTCAAATACCACACAAATTTTATGATTCCTAATATAATTATAGTCCTTGAAATACATGTGAAAATGTTGAATGCTGGATGGCAGGAACTTATCCAACTTGTCGGTAGTATACTTCTTGAACAAGCTGCGCAGTATGATGAGACGACAGATAATAATTGATCCTACTTGCTAAGTGCACAAGACAGATTACCCAGTTCGGCTATAAACCAGCCTACGTCTGGGGGGCTTATCCCAAGCCCGTGGGAACCAATTCACTATTTCGAGATCGAGTACAAGGACGTCACAGAACAGCAGACTCCCTCTCTATTCTAACCTTTACTCACCTAAAGTGATTTGCACTCAGGCTCCCCCTGAATGTGAGACCTCCCGTCTCTACCCACTTTTGAGTCTTTCTCCCAAATAGACTCTCCTCCGTCTAGTGTTGTTGATAGCTCAAGATTGGATGCTATCCAGGTTGTCCTTGATGCTTTGTAAATCTCTCAATCACAGCTCACGGTTTTCTCCTCAAAGCATGCCTTCATAGGCTATGTGTTGCTTGTACATATACTGAGATGCACCTCACAAATTCAGCCAATTTGTTAAGATTTATTCCTTTGAATATTCTTTGAATACCCTTTGAATATCCTTATCTTCTGAGATTTGTTTGTTGACTCCTTTGAATATTTGTTGCGATCCCGTTGTTACTTGATATCTTTCCAATGTTATCTTTAAGAATCAACATTCTCTTTAAGTTCATATCTTCGGATTTAGTCACGGATTTCGCGCTCCCGTACATTGAGGGGATCGACACACGAGGTTGTTCAGCTTCGGCGCCTGGACAACTTCTTGTACAATTTTGTGCAAGCATGTCATATGCATCCACAATCTCCCCCTTGGCATTTGCATCAAAACTCCATATCTATTTCCGTGACTCCATCTTGGACACACCATTATCAATGCAACAACATAGCATCATAGTCAAAACACATAATGTCATTTGTGCAGTTGTCCATACCTTTCTCCCCCTTTTTGGTGTAAATGTCACAGGCTTTTAAAAGTTTATTGGAGTTGATCCCTTTGAGATTGTTCGTTGACCTTCTTGATAAGTTTGTTACGATTTTGTTGTTTAAGGGTCAACATTATCTCCTATAATCCTACAGCTTCATCTTCTGATTTGAATATCCTATTTTTTCTTTTGCCAGATTTTCCATATATGCTCATACTTGTACTGCACAGGTTGCTTGGACAAAATCTTGGACAATCTGTTTTATATTTTGTCGACATGCCATAATAATGTAGCAACAATCTCCCCCTTGGCATTTGTGACAAAACTAACAACAGATTCTTTAGCAAGATGATATGCTCGTCCCCGTCATGTCATCTTCTTCTCATAAGCATATCAATCATGTCGTCTATTGTCACGCCTCATGCTTGAGTCTATCCTTCTGATATGGCAGTTTCTTTTAATATGTCCAGATTTGTTGCAGTAATAACACCTTCTTTTCTCCTTACATGCTGCTGGGTTTTTTGCAAGTTTGGATGTGATTGGAGAGATCTTCTCAGCTTCCCTGACAAACACCATCTTGTTAGTTGTCTTGGGTCCAGTGAATCCAATGCCTCTTGTGTCCTTGATTGGTCTCTGCATGGATAGAATGAAGTCTAGCTTGCTGGTTCCTGTGTTGAGCATTCCGTAGTGCTCAGCTTTTTCTTTGTCCAAGATACTGTTCTGCGTTTATAGCTGAGTGTTCTTCTCTTTTAAATCCCTGATAGTGGTGTTGAGTGTGGTGTTGATGCTTACTACTTCAGTCCATTTTGTGTATAAGAGGGAGAATTTTTCGATGATGCATTCTTTGCTGGGTTCATCATCTTCACTGTTTTCAATGTCCGACTCTTCACCAATTGCTGGTACAGATTTTTGAAATTTTAGAGGTCAGGGCCACAATATCTTCAGGCACATCCTCTTCAGAATCTTCATCACTTCATGTAGCTGTCAAGGACTTGTTGTTCCTTTTGTGAGTATTTGCACACTTTGCCTGAATGTGTCCGTATCCTTCACATTTTTTGCATTGAATACTTTTGGATCGATTGAAATGATTCTGCTCTCTTGGTTCAGACTGCTGGTTTCTAGTCTGAAAATTTCCTCTGGACTTGTACTGGGAATTGTACTGGACATTCTGTTCAACAATGGAGGTCGCGCTATGCTCTGCCCTTCTCTACCCACTGTTTGAGTCTTTCTCCCGAATAGAATCTCCTCCGTCTAGTGTTTTTGATTGCTCAAGATTGGATACTATTCATGTTGTCCTTGATGCTTGTGTAATCTCTCAATATCAGCTCACGGTTTTCTCCTCAAAGCATGCCTTCATAGGCTATGTGTTGCTTGTATATATACTGAGATGCACCCCACAAATTTAGCCAATTTGTTAAGATTTATTCCTTTGAATATCCTTATCTTCTAAGATTTGTTTGTTGACTTCTTTGAATATTTGTTGCGAACCCGTTGTTACTTGATATCTTTCCAATGTTATCTTTAAGAATCAACATTATCTTTAAGCCCATATCTTCGGATTTAGTCACGGATTTCGCGCTCCCGTATATTGAGGGGATCGACACACGAGGTTGTTCAGCTTCGGCGCCTGGACAACTTCTTGTACAGTTTTGTGCAAGCATGTCATATGCATCCAAAACATGGTAAAATTTCATCATCACACTTCACATTTACAGAGGTGCCAAACAAAATTGTCTTACATTCAGCGACTTTCTGTATCACTAGAGACTACGAAACCTACTTCATGACAATCTTTCTGACTGATTGAGCTACTCGTGTCTTTACAGTAAAATAAAGGTTATTTTTATTTCTTCTAGCTCGGTGTTTAATTTGAAATGAGGCACTATATTTTTATATTTTTCCTTTTCTTTTATATAGTTTGGTACTTGTGAAATTGTACTTTGAGCGGGGATATAGATTCTGCTTCAGCACTCTCTGTATCTTTCTGCAGAATTAATCTACTGTCAGAATACGAAAGACAGTATTTGTTCACCCAGTTTGGCTACTTGCCTACGTCTGAGGAGGATGCTCCGATCCTCAGATTCCCCTATCACAGCTCAAAGTACAAGGACTCAAACCTCTACTTCTCACCTAGCCGAAATCTAAAGCTCAGTCTAATCTCATAGACTAGCAAGCAGTCTGATCTCACAGACTCTCTTCGTGTACTCTACACATTCTCAGTAATAAATAGCTACAGTTCTACCTCTCAAACTCAGCCTATTCTATTACTGTGTATAGCTCACGGAATGCTTAAGCACACTCTTCACCAGAGTTGCTATATCTTCAGTCCACCATACTCCAAGCTCTTCCGCCAAGTAGTCGGACCCTCTGAGTTCTTCAAACTTAGCCTTAGCTCCCCCTCAATCAGTGACATACTTTATCATATTGGGTAGCCTCGATCACTTCTCCTCAGCCCGCGATACTACCTGTCCACGGTTGATCATCGAGCTCCTGAATGTTCCTCCAACGAGCAGCGCTCATGTTGAACTCAGAACCAGTCCAGAATCAAACTCCACGAGTTCTGATTCCTCTGTGCAACACAAGCCTTTAACTCAATGTATAAAATCCTGCTACCGTGAGTTAATTTCTCCGTGTGCTCTTCTTTTGAGTCTGTGTTTTTCTCTCTGATTTGTGTTGTGTTGCTGCCCTCTACACTCCTTTTTAAGCACACACACTCCACAAAGCGCCTAGCATCAATATCAAAATCTTACTCCTAGATTCTAGCAAGTTTGTTAAAGATTTCATTGCCAAATTTGAACCCCTTGGATCTTTATCTTTTTGAGCACGTGCTTGTGACTGCCGAGCTCTTGATGACATCTGCATACCTCGCTGACCTTCTCCGATGCTAGCTGGATTAAGCTGGAGCCTCACCGTGCAACGCTGGCCTATTCTGCTTTAGCTCTATATCATCACAAGTGTTGAAGCAAACTTTGTCTCTTTGTTGTTGTTGTTTTGTCAGTCTTCACATTGTGCTGTAACCACTGATCTTCAGGGAGAGCTTCAACATACTCTTGAGAAGTTTTATCAAGAATGTCATATCATCCTCAACAACTTGTATTGAAAAAATGATAGTTCGATACTTGATTTTACATGAGGCAATAGTTCATACTTTTCACCATCCCTCAATATAAGGATTGTCATGTAATGTTACCATTATTTTTTTTAAAGGTTAAAGTTAATTATTAACTCTCATTTCAAGCAAAACTTTTATATCAAATTTCAACCATATGTTCACAAAACTTTGAGTTGAATTTTATGCTTGACAATTTGCATAAGAAATCAATAATACACAATTCGGACATAACCACATGTAGTCAATACAAATTCAAAAGAACATATTTTACACTATTTGAAACATTTATACCATTAATCCATCATCGATTTGATATTATTTTACATCATTTATTTTTTAAACCCGACGAACAATTTTCTCATCTCAATGATACGATAATGTCAATTCATGTACTATCCAATGTTCATGACGCAAAACTAAAGGATCATCGCGTTCGCGAGAGTTGTTTGCCAACCATACACCGCCTGGGATCAAATACCACCGACACATGTTCCCGGCGCAAATATCATGATCCTTCCAATACTGATAGGCTTTGAAAGACCTGATCTCATTGCCCCATCTCACCTCACATCTACAAGAGGTACCAAATCTCCTTATGTGACATGGGTATTCATAGTACGCGTGAAACTCGACCTGCACCGGATCACCTAAAATCTTACCTTTCTCGCTGCAACGGATAAAAGCAGGATTTATCATAGAAAGCCAATTATTAAGTTCCAAGGTGACTATGGTGCATTCAGACTGCCAAACAAAAGAGAGTAAGATGAAGTTCACAACCACACTTGCACTCCTTTTGTTAGCCATTTTATTTATTCCGAAGAATTTGAATGCACAGAAATTCAACCAACAAAAAAAGTTAACTAACAGAAAAGTCTTTGCACCAAACGGCAAGAATTAACACTCTTTTGGCGTAAGAAAGAAAAGCCTAAATAAAATATATTATAACTTTTCACTAAATTATATTGGTCGGCCAAACTAGAAAAGTTAAAATTTGCGTTCATTTAATTTTTCTAGAAAATATAATGAAAAAAAAAAGAGAACGAAAATGTCACGCATAACAATGTTTTACTTTTGTTTTACCAAAAAGTATAATTTTCGATGAGAAAATATCTTGTAAAATTCTGCACGCATTGATTGTAAAAATTAATAACTTTGTGATCTTCTCAATATTTTTCTGATTTTTCAACATATTCTATTCATGATTCTAAATACAGATTAAATTTGAAATGGTTTTCATCTTAATTTGGCCTCATTATTTTCCAAATAATCACACACAAAATTAGAAGTTAAGTCTTTCCATCGTCTCTCTCTTCCTCGCTCATTAAATAAAATAGGATCGAAAGTTATTCATAAAAAAGAGGCCTTAACATCTTGAATTATTTTATGGAATTTAGATAAATAATGGTAACTTCGGCATGTTTCTATCTGGATTAGTAAAGGCAAACACATCGACATCATAATGGTGTAGTTTGGATGTTAAAACGACGTTGTTTTATTAGAAGAAATAAAGTCGTAAATCCTGAATATAAATGACGTTGCATCATAATTAATTTTATTTATTTGCGATGCATTGGATGGCATTCCGATATAATTATATTAATATTAAATTTACTAATATCTATTAAAATACGGGAGGTGAACATATAATTGAATTTTTCTTTGAAAGTAGTTGCCTTTTTTTAAAAAAAATGTAACTAGTTTGAAAGCCGAAAATTAGTTAATTATATGTTTGCTTATAGCATCTCCAAGGGCATCATGTAAACATATCCATTAGGTATAATAGTTTAACTTTCTTCAAAAATATATATTTTCTCTTCTTCGATGCACATCTCATATTCTCTATAATTTTAGAGAATGAGAACGGTGGGTGTTCGATGAAATGCCTGAGAGAGATACAGTGTCTTATAATACACTGGTGTTGCTTATGTGCGCAAAAAATGTAACTAGTTTGAAGGCCGAAAATTATGTTAATTATATGTTTGCTTACCTCCTAACATTTAAAACACAATCCGCCTCTAATTCAATTTTGATAGAATTTTTTTCTCTTCATTTTTCAGCTTTACTTGCTAATTGTACACATTCTTTTTTAAGCTCGACCAGTGAATTTCTCATCTCCATGGACAACAGTTTTTGTTCGACCCAATATTCTTGTCATTTAAAGACTGAATTATCGTGAGGGGAGGAGTTGTCCGCCAATGCTACTCCTTCCAAAAGCAAATATCATCTACACCGGTTCGTGCAAGTACTGAAGTCTCTTTCTCTTAGCCATTTGATTTTAACTCGATTGAACACTTTCGTACATTATCTGAATTTTGCGAAAGAGATCGAGCACATTGCAAAACAATATAATTAATTATAATATGACATCATTTTGTATTCTTAATATATATGACTACAGCACAAGGCATCATCTAAAACTAAGTCGTTTTAACAAAAACCACACCATTTTGGAACACATGCTTCCACTTCAAATTTGATAGAATGCGATTATATTCCTCACCTATTATGTATCTATATTTATCTTTTAAATATACATCCTTTTTTGAAGCTTGACTTTCCAATTTCTTGTCTCCATAACCCGATAAAAAATTGATTAATCCATTCTTCTTGACATTTAAAAACCGGATTATTGCTAAGGTAGGATTTGTCCGCCAACGCTGGACTTGCTATATCTATAGGCCTTGAAGTATAGGTTCACATTTCTCAATCTCACATCACATTTACATGAGGGGCCAAACATTTTTGTTCGACATTGATATTCATATGCCATTAAAGTTGACCATCACCAGTTCATCTAATATCTGACGTCTATTGCCGCAAGTAATGTAAACTACATGACTCTACAGTGCTAGTTGTGAATTTCTAAGGTCACTAGGGAGCGTTCCAAATGCCAAGCAAGTGACATTAGGAAGAAGATTACAATAATAGTTGCACTCCTTTTCATCGTCATTGTATTTTGCGGTATATTTTACATTGAATCTAAATGATATATACATGGAAATTGTACCGAAGAAAATGCTAACTTTCTAAAAAGGTAATTATACTTTTGGAATCTATTTAATGGTGGAAAATATTTGTTAAATTGGGAAGAAAATGAGGTAAATCCTCGTTTTATAATTTAAATTTGGAAGATAATACACACGTCAATGTAATGAGCATCGTACGACGCAAAATTAATTTACTAACAAGTCCAGACTTTATGGTGAATTTGATATACGAATGGGCTGTCTCGGTAGAAAGCAACCAACATGAAAACCTTGTGTGAGTTTTCATGACATGTGGGTAACACCAAGGGATTGGCTTTGGTAGAGGATAACTTAAAGGCTAGTCATAAAGACTATGACCTTCAATATATTCGAAATGACAAATCTAATGATTAGCAAGTGAGTTCGTTAGAGTTAAACCTTGAGGTGAATTATTAGCATGTAAGTTTGTTAGACTTCCATAAAGGCGCATCGGATATACCAAGGTGTTGTCTTACTAGGAGGCAACAAACATAAAGACCTTGTGTGAGTTTCCATGACATGTGAAGAACACAAATGGATTGTCCTTTGCAGAAGACAACTTAAACGCTAGTCTTAAAGATATGACCTTTACTTTCTTCAGTATTACAATGCTAATGAGTAGCACTTAAGTTCTTTACGGTTGAAACTTGAGGTGTGTGGTTTTTAACTTAACAACTGTGGTATCATATGAAGCAATTATTTATCATTCAAAACATTCCGCTGGAGAGCAATAATGCTTTAAGAAAATCGCCGAGCGATTCTTAACTGTGTCAGTTATGATTTGATTGGTATCACTTTATTATTCATTTATTGTTTTGTAATAATATTACGTTTATATGTCCGATCAGTCTCTACATATTCCCATGATTTTTGCATTACGACTAAAATTTAATATCCTTATTAAGGGGAGACAAAGTATGATGCAATTTTTTAGAAATGAAAAACAACAAAAAATAACATGTTATAAACCATCACATTATTTCAAATCATATTTCAAACTGTTAAATATTTTAATGTAAGTATCCGACTATCAAATTATTGAATGCAAGTTATATGAGCAAATACGAGATTAAATTAGCAATAATGAAGTATGAAAAACGATGGTAAAAACATTTTAAGAAAAAGTATGAAGTAAATTACTCCACTTATCTCAATCCCTTAAGTTAATTAGCAAAATGACTTGCAACTTACTAGATTTAATTTTTATTTCGTTGCACTCTTAGTGCAAACCGATCATTGTCCTAGCTGGATAAGGTTGGTCTGACCGTTATGGAAGAAAAGATTATTCTTAATAATGAACATATGGCTTCTGCTCCAATTGGAGACAGACATTGATGGACCAATTAAATGTCACCGCTAATATCTCTTTCTTTCTTTTTTTAGTTTGGTTGTAATAAAAATTTAATTATTTTTGGGAACTATGCACCCGTTGTGTTTTAGAGATTTTGTGAAACAATGTCTTTATCGTTTAGTGATACAGAGGCATAGCGACGAAATTTGAAGAGCATGTACAATCGTGGGGAAGTCGGATGGTTCGAAACGAAATGACGGTGCAGTTACAACCCACTTGCTTCCAATTCACAATTGATAGACCATATTTTTTCCTCATTTATCATTCATTAATGTTAAGTTTAAAATTCTACATTCATTTTTCAAGCTTGGGTGCAAAGTTCCCATCTCCATGTCCCAATAAAATGTGGGTCCATCCAATTGTCTTGACGTTTAAAGATCGGATGATTGCTAAGGGAGGATGTATTCGACAACGCCGGGCCTTCCGAATGCAAATACCCCACGAATTTTATGATTCTTAATATATTTATAAGCCTTGAAATACATGGTAAAATTTCACCATCACACTTCACATTGACAGAGGTGCCAAACAAAATTGTCTTACATTCAGCGGCTTTCTGTATCACTAAAGACTACGAAACCTACTTCATGACAATCTTTCTAACTGATTGAGCTAGTCGTGTCTTTACAGTAAAATAAAGGTTATTTTATTTTCTTCTAGTTCGGTGTTTGATTTGAAATGAGGCAGTATATTTTTATATTTTTCCTTTTTTATATAGTTTGGTACTTGTGAAATTGTACTTTGTTGCTGATGCAGGGATATAGCTTCTGCTTAAGCACTCTCTGTATCTTTCTGCGGAATTACTCTGCAGTAAGAATACGAAAGGCACAGTATTTTTTCACCCAGTTCGGCGACTTGCCTACGTCTGGGGAGGATGGTCCGATCCTCAAGATTCCACTATCATAGTTCAAAGTATAAGGACTCAAACCTCCACTTCTCACCTCGCCGAAATCTAAAGCTCAGTCTAATCTTCTAGACTAGCAAGCAGTCTGATCTCACAGACTCTCTTCGTGTACTCTACACACTCTCAACAATAAATAGGTAAAGTTCTACCTCTCAAACTCAGCCTATTCTATTACAGTGTATAGCTCACGGAATGCTTAAGCACACTCTTCACCAGGGTTGTTATATCTTTAGTCCATGACACTCCAAGCTCTCTCGCCAAGTAGTCGGACCCTCTGAGTTCTTCAAACTCAGGCTTAGCTCCCCCTCAATCAATGACACACTCTGTCAATATTGGGTAGCCTCGATCACTGCTCCTCAACCCGCGACACTGCCTGTCCGTGGCTGATCACCGAGCTCCTGATTGTTCTTCCAACGAGCAGTGCTCCAGTTGAACTGAGAACCAGTCCAGAATCATACTCCACGAATTCTGATTCGCACAACACAAGCCTTTAACTCAGTGTATAAGACTCTGCTATCGTGAGTTAATCTTTCCGTGTGCTCTTCTTCTGTGCTCTGTGTTTTCTCTCTCTGATTGTGTGTTGTGTTGCTGCCCTCTACACTCTTTTTTAAGTACATGCACCCCCCCAAAGGCGGCAAGCATCAATATCAGAATCTTACTCCTAAAGGTTGAAGATTTCATTGCCAAATTCGAACCCCTTGAATCTTTATCTTTTTGAGCACGTGCTGGCGACTGCTGAGCTCTTAATGACATCTGCATACCTCGTTGAGCTTCCCCGATGCCAGCTGGATCAGGCCGGAGCCTCACTGTGCAATGCCGGCCTATTCTGTTTTAGCTCTGGATCATCACAGAGTGCTGAACCAGACTATGTCTCTTCATACCTGTCTCTTGCCCATTCTTCAAATAGCGTCTCTGCTTTAAATCTTCAGGGAGTGCTGAAGCAGACTCTGGTTATTTGTTGTTGTTGTTTTGTCAGTCTTCAGATTGTGCTTTAGCCACCGATCTTCAGGGAGAGCTTCAACATACTCTTGAGAAGTTTTGTCAAGGATGTCATATCCTCAACAGCTTGTATTGAAAAAATGATAGTTGGTTACTTGATTTTACATGAGGCAATAGTTCATAGTATGTTTTTGTACTTTTCACTATCCCTCAATATAAGGTATTGTCATGTAATGTTACCATATTTTTTAAAAATTAAATTAATTTTTTTAAAAGGTTAAAGTTAATTATGAGCTCTCTTCAAGCAAAACTTTTATATCAGATTTCAACCATATGTTCACAAAACTTTTAAAGAGTTGAATTTTATGCTTGACAATTTGCATAAGAAATCAATAATACACAACTGGACATAACCACATGTAGACAATACAAATTCAAAAGAACTTATTTTACACTATTTGGAACATTTATATCATTATTCCATCAGCGATATGATATTATTTTACATCATTTATTTTTTAAACCTGACGAACAATTTTCTCTTCTCATTGATACGATAATGCCAATTAATGTAGTATCCAATGTTCATGACGCAAAGTAAAAGGATCATCGCGTTCGCGAGAGTTGTTTGCCAACCATGCACCGCCTGGGATCAAATACCACCGACACATGTTCCCGGCGCAAATATCATGATCCTTCGAATACTTATAGGCTTTGAAAGACCTGATCGCATTGCCCCATCTCACCTCACATCTACAAGAGGTACCAAATCTCCTTGCATGACATGAGTATTCATAGTAGGCGTGAAACTCGACCTGCACCGGATCGCCTAAAATCTTACCTTTCTCGCTGCAACGGATAAAAGCAGGATATGTCATAGAAAGCCAATTATTAAGTTCCAATGTGACAATGGTGCATTCAGACTGCCAAACAAAGGAGAGTAAGATGAAGTTTACAACCACATTTGCACTCCTTTTGATAGCCATCTATTTATACCGTAGAATTTGAATGCTATTTATACATAAATTCAACCAAGAAAAAAAGTTAACTAGCAGAAAAGTCTTTGCACCAAACGGCAAGAATTAACACTCTTTTGGCATAAAAAAGAAAAGCCTAAATAAAATCACTCAATTACTTGGTCGGCCAAACTAGAAAAGTTAAAATTTGAGTTCATTTAATTTTTCTAGAAAATATAATGAAAAAAAAAGAGAACGAAAATGTCACGCATAACAATGTTTTACTTTTGTTTTACCAAAAAGTATAATTTTCGATGAGAAATTATCTTGTAAAATTCTGCGCGCATTGATTGTAAGTTAATAACTTTGTGATTTTCTCAATATTTTTGTGATTTTTCAACATATTCTATTCATGATTCTAAATACAGATTAAATTTGAAATGTTTTTTCATCTTAATTTGGCCTCATTATTTTCCAAATAAACACACACAAAATTAAAAGTTAAGTCTTTTCATCGTCTCTCTCTTCCTCGCTCATTAAATGAAATAGGATTGAAAGTTATTCATAACAAAGAGGCCTTAACATCTTGAATTATTTTATTGAATTTAGATAAATAATGGTAATTTCGGTATGTTTCCATCTGGATTAGTAAAGGCAAATACATCGACATCAAAATGATGTAGTTTGGATGTTAAAACGACGATGTTTTATTAGAAGAAATACAGTCGTAAATCCTGAATATAAATGACATGGCATCATAATTAATTTTATCTATTTGTGATGCATTGAATGGCATTTCGATATAATTATATTAATATTAAATTTACTAATATCTATTAAAATACGGGAGGTGAACATATAATTGAATTTTTCTTTGAAAGTATTTGCCTTTTTTTTTTAAGTGTAACTAGTTTGAAGGCCGAAAATTAGATTAATTATATGTTTGCTTAGAGCATCTCCAAGGACATCATGTAAACATATCCATTAAGTATAATAGTTTAACTTTATTCAAAAATATACATTTTCTCTTCTCCAATGCACATCTCATATTCTCTATAATTTTTGAAAATGGGAATCTCAATCGCCAAAGATGCAAGGAACTTGGTGAAGAAGTTTGGGTTGGAAAATGCAAGTCATAAGCACACTTATTCTGGAGTCAGCGTGGAACAGACCCTTTACAGAAGCTTGATTGACAGTCTACTCTATCTCAGGAACAGACTCTGTACTGCTCAGGAGGAATATACAGCTGCAGGAAACTGTTGCGCCCATATGATTTGGATGAAACATATGCAGGAAGAGTATGGTCTGAAACAGGGAGAGATGACTCTGAAACATGTATCCACTAATAAACAGTCAGTAGATATTCTCACTAAGGCCTTGAACAATGCTCAGTTTGAAACACTTGGACTTATCTTGGGTCTATGTGCTGTCGACGCATAATCAGGTTCAGGAGGGCTTGACCAGTTCTGGAACAATGCGTAAGGAACTGTTGAACTGGTTAAAGAATTCAGGGGGAGAATGTCTGGTGTTTTTTTAATATAGTGGGTGAAACAGAGTTTGAGGCAGAAGATGTGTGACCGGTCATGCATGACGAGGCAATTATTTTCTAGATCCTTTGGAAAGAAGAAATTAGCAAGATCCGAGATTCTAATTGAGGTTTCTAGTTCTTTGATATTTGTGTTTTGAATTCCTAATTTTCCCTTATATATATTCGCAGAGCATCCAGGTGCCAGCTCCTGTTCAGAAGTCTACAGCAGTTGAACAGAGCCTGTTTTAAAGGTTCTGATAGTAATGGGGAGTTGCCTGCCGAGAGGACTGAGACGATTAGCGACAGAAGGTGAAGTCGGTCAAAATGTCTCTGGCAGACAAGTGTGGAACAGACTTGTTTCAAAGAAGAAACTGTTTAAAGTCTGTTGGAAAAAGACTAGCTAAGCTGCTTGCTCAGAAACCTGATGGGAAGATAAAGGAGGCAGAATTTGGGTTGAAGAAAGATTCAAAGGATGCGCTGTCAAGGAGAGCAAAGACTTGTTGCTAAGACAGTCTCTGGTGGAGCAGACAAAGAGGCAGATGATCAGTTGCCGAGACAGATAATCAGAATGAGGCAATGATGGAGTATTCTGTTCAGCACGACTGTCTAAGCAAAGAGGGATAGTAGAACAAAGAAAAAGGAGAGTGAAGTCACTGAGACAGGGGGAGCAGTGCCATGAAGAAGAACAAGATTGGTACAAGGAAGTCCGAGAAGTGTACACCCTATCTTAAATATAAGAGGAGAGTCTTTGACAAAGGCTGTCACAGTATCAGGAACATTGTTCCGAATAGTGAGGTTGACAAGAAGTGGAGAGTTTGGTTGGTCATTGCCTTGTCATTTTGTTTACAAAAAGGGGGAGTATTATAGCAAACGGCAAAGGGAGTTAGTTTTGTCAAAAAATTGCCAAGGGGGAGATTGTTAGATCCAGATAGTTCATGGATCGTGATTGGCACATTCTTTGACAAAAACAAGGCAATGTTCTTGGCTGAGACAGGAGATGAGACAGCACCTGTTCAAACAGATAGCAATCAAGATCTGCAGATTCTGCACATCAGCAAGAACATATACTGCAGTTATTACGAAGATCAATCAAGATCTGCAGATGAAGCTCGTCAGCAAGAACATATACCGCAGATATTACGAAGATATTCTCCTCCAGAATCTGCGCCTAGAATCCCAGATTATGTGCAATCAAAAGATTAGATCCGATCCTAGATTTTATGCCTAGAAGATCATTTGATCCAATCTATTTATGAGAGGCAGGAAGTGTGCTGAAGTGTCATGAATTCTAAGAAAAAGTAAAATGGAAGATCAGTAAAGTATTCAGGCGATCTTCATCAGAGTTGGTCGGAAAAGTCGACGGAGCAAGAGCTTGATCGCCAGAAGCTACAGAATAGAGTTGAACAGACACTGTTTCAAGTATGATATTCTCGGGAAGAGAATTACCGGTTTGCGGGAGGTAAATCGAGGTGAGAAGAGGCGGATCTCCGTCTGAGGGAGTCAGACGCACTCACATCAAGTCAGTTGCATAGTGGTAATGGTCGGGGATTAGTTACTTAAAGAACTATTGTAATTGATTTTATATTTGTGAAGTGATTCTCACTTGGGGTCAAAGAGCAACCCCCCTTGAGTAGGCTTGGTGAGCCGAACAGGGTAAACATAACCTGTGTCGTTTATTGTTCTGCATACTGTTTCTGTCTCGAACTAACTATCACCGAAACGAAATCTGCTAAAGCTTTCTGAAACAGTTAACAAGCGATCTTGAATAGCCCGAGTCGAACAGACATATAACTATCATATTCAAAACCTAAACTAAAGACACGAGATATGTTTACACAGTTCCCATTGAAAGCAATCCAATAAAAGCGAAGGTAGCAGCAGAACACTAGAAAAACTCAAATAAGCTTTAAACTAGTCCTAAGTTCTACTGCACAAAGGAAACTCTGGCAAGACAAAAACAAAGTAGTCGAAAGAGCTTTAGCCCTCTTTCAGTGCGGCTCCTGATTTGTGGCCTAGACAAAATCTCTCCAAGACTCTCCACAACCAGCTGACAAATGCATGTGCAAAAACAAATGCCTAAAGAAATAGTGCACATATGTAAAAATAAGAAACCTTGGCAATCCATGTTCAAAGACAAATGCCTAAAGAAATATTGCATAACTCATTCATGTATATCATTTGGTTTTTCTATATGCCAATACAAGCATAACCAGAAAAGTCATGATCTGATTTAATGAGTAATATTGAAATCACGACATAACCAATACTCATATCAAGCGAAATGATTATATGGTTGTGTTGTCGAGAAATATACATGTGTCCTCCTAAAACATAAACATAACTATCATGATATATACACAAATATCACAATTAATTTTTACCATGCCAAATATCAGCATAACAGAGTCATAAAAATATTTTTTTTGAATGTTTAACTCTGAAAACCTTCTCACAAATATCATAACAAGAGCATTTAAAACATCCGACAATAGTTAGTACAAACTCATCAAGAATAACATCATATTTCCCTTTTGGAAATTTAATCCTAGGGTCTATATTTCTAACTAATCCATAGCTAGGCAAAGCATGTCAGTCATGAACAAAAAAATCCAAAACGTAGTACAAAATCTCTGTTAACTAATCATGATTAAATGATAAAAGCAATCTCCTTAGTTTGAGTAATAATATGCGAACCATTATGAAAATTGCAGCGCTCCTGAGTTACTGATTGTGTACAAGCAGTTGCCATAACAACTCCTTGTTCAGCCGGATCTGGTGCAACAAGAAACAAAACAGTGATCAAAGATTTGTTCAAACAGTTCGGCCAACTGCTTATGTCTGGGGAGGAATATGGTCCAGTTCTCAATCCACTAATCTCCAAGGTCCTCCGTACAACACAGATTCGACTCAACGCCAACCTATGCTATCTAACCTCAACTAGTAGTTCACACACAATCAGAACAGCCTCTGATTTGTGTCTCAAACACACCTACACACTCGAATTAATTCAGAATAGCTACACCTCTGATCCCACAGACTCAGCCTATTCTAATTAAAATAATGTCTTCGTGGGTTGCTATAGCACACCCTTGTGCAACTAGCTTGTGCAGATTCTGTCCGCTTTACTCCAAGGCTTGCTGCTGAGCCACTCGAACTCTATTGTGAGTGCTCCTCACTCCGGGATGCTCCCCCTCACTCAATGACCATTTGTCATTAGCGAGAACTGGCCTTCTGCAGATTGTCCTAGTTCCTCCACTTGACAACTCTCCTGCCTCCTTCTTTGATCAGCCAACAAGCACGACCTGCTCTGAATTAGCCTTCTCCAATCAAGCACTGACCAGACTCTATAAGTCTTCGATCAGCCTTTGCACTTAACCACTCAGCTATGCTCTCAAGCTCTGCTCACGGTGATGATCCAATCCCTCTGCTCTAGCACTCTGAATATATCTCTCGGTATATTGCTCTGCTCTTTGATTATTGAATGGATAGATGATTTGAAGCTCTGCCCAACCACCTTTAAATAGGAACTCCATGCTCCATTAATATCAAATTTAGGAAGCCTTCCAAAAAGCTCTCCTAGATTCTTGCAAGTTTGTTGAGATTTGATTTCCTAAAACCAATATTAGAAATCTTATCTTTACCTTGCTGAGTTGTTTGTTGCTGCTGGAATTTCCTAAACTCATTAGGAAACAATCCTAGATCTTCTCCTCTTGGTAGGAGATTTGATTTCCCAATCAAATCTTCAAGATGTGGCATGGAATCTTCACTGGGGATATTCTGAGAATATTTGGAAGCCTCCCGTTGCACTGCTACTCCATATCTGGGAAGATTATTCTTTGTGCCAAAACTGCTGCTCTGCTGCTACAGCTCCTGCTGTAGCAACTGCTTGTACACTAAGCTTGTTCACTATGGCTGGTATTGCACCAGCTGATGTCTTCACACGGGTAGCTGTATCATCTTGCTTTCAATCTTCACGATACTCTACGACCTATTGCGATGTTGGCAGCAACCCTCCGTACGTTCTTTAGGCTGCTTCAAGTTGATCGTTATGCTATTGACTATGGGAATCTTCTAAATTACATTTAGAAAACTTCCGTTGTTCTTCTCTTCAATTCTGGACAGCTTGTTCTTCACACAGAAATCTGATATTTAGGATGCTACAGCTCCTGCTACACAGGTTGTTGTAGCAATGCTTTGTGCACTCTGCTTGTTCACTCTGGAACGCTATGCACCAGTTGTTGTCTTCACACGCTTGCTGTAGCAGACTCTTGTGCACCTTGTATGAGTTTGTCAATGATGCCACATACCTTAACACATTATCATAAGATGTTGAATCAATCCCCACAGTTGGGATAGTATTCAAATGTGATTCGGCCCGAATATTTGTAAGCTTTGAAATACGAGACTTCATTACCCCTTCTCACCTCACATCTACACAAGGTGTCAAACATGATTGTGTGGCATTGGTATTCATACGACGCGTGCCACTCAACCTTCACCGGATTATTTAAAATCTTAACTCGCTGCAGCGAATATAAGCGGAGTTATTCAAAGAGAGCCAATTAGTAAGTTTCAAGGTCACTTCGACGCATTGAAAATGTCAAGCAAAGGACAGTACCATGAAGATCACAACTATAATTGGACTTTTTTGGGTAGCCATTTTATTTACAAAGTAGAATTTGAATAAGGGATGTGGACAAATATATGATACGAAATTCTCTTAACCCTATACTGATATGTATTATCTATTGTACTAACATTAAATTTAGTAATATCTATTAAAATAAGGGATGTGGACATATAATATGAAACTGTGGCCAAATATTAGCATTTTTGAATTAAATTAGTTTGAAAGGCGAAAAAAGGTTAATTATGTGCTTGGTTATCTCGTACCATTTAGAACACAACCACATGCGTCTAATTCATATAGAACACATTTTATTCTTCATTTATTTTTCATATATATATATATATATATTTATTTATTTATTTATTTATTTATTTATTTGTTGATTCTATACACTCTTTTCCAAGCTCGGCCTACAGCTTTCTCATCTCCATGATATGACGTAAGATTTTTGTTAGTCTCATGATTATGTATGATATGTTTTTGAGCAAAGAGTTGTTCAAGTAAGGTAGAGATATGCGTAGAATAGTAAGATGTTAAAACTGAAAAACTAAAGTTAGGAGATGCAACACAAGATGTTATAGCAAATGCTGAAGTCGAGCTGGCTGTCATCCAGAGGAGGATATCGGCAGATTCCAAGAATCTTCTGCAGATCTCGAAGATCAAGGAATCTGAGATCTCCGGAGTATCGGCTATACAGAATATCTTCGCCGACATCCATGATACGCTATCGCCTGGTATGGCAACAAGATAAGATCAACAAATATTCTAATTGAATATTTGGTTGAGATCTTTAAGGAAATTGGCGAGGGCTTTAAAAGATGTGAAGCATATCCGCAAGATTGTTGAATTCCCGGCTACACAGAATATCTTCAACGACATCTTTGATACACAATCGCTTGGGATGGCAACTAGATAAGATCAACAAATATTCCAACTGAATATTTGGTTGAGATATTCAAAGAGATTGGCGAGGGCTTTAAAAGACGGAGAACAAAGTTGAAGTGGACATCCAAAAAGTTATTCAAGAAGCTCTCTTGCTTTATAGAAATATACAAGAGAGGGAGAGGTCAAGTGATTGAGTGCACCCATTGGAGATTGGAGCTAAGTTATCACTCAAGCACGAGGACCAGAAGTATTTGCTGCAACACGTTTAACAAACCTGTTGCAAAACAGACCTGGTCAAATATCCGGGAGGCTATTGAGTGGACAATCAGCTGTTCGGGAGAACAAAGCTGCTGTGACAAACCATAGAGAGGGATCTCTACACTGAGGGGAGCTTAGTGCACATCTAGACGGGTCGGTGGTAGAAGGACTTGAAGATGGAACCTTGCAAGTTTGTACTTCTTGTTTCGTCGTAAAATAGTTTGCTGCTTGTCGGGATTAGGAGAACTCCACCCCCCCCCCCCCCCCCCACAGTAGGGACACATTGTCCTGAAGTGGGTTACCAAATCCCTGCGTCTCGTATTTACTTTCACTCGAAATAGTCGAAACATTCCTAACGAGTTTCCTCAGAAATTGTCATAACAACAGCTGGGACAAGTTCTACCGTTCGCACTAGAACTACAATTTTGTTCCACCCAATGGTCTTATAGTACAAAGACCGAATAATCACAAGGGGAGGAGTTGTCCGCCAATGCCGATCCTTCTAGACGCACATACCATCTACACCGGTTTGGCAAATACACTGTCTCTTGTATATTTATAGGCTTTGAAACGCTTCATCTCATTTCTCCATCTCACCTCACATTTGCGTTAGGTGTCAAAAATGGTTGCACCACATTCATATTTATACGACCTTTGATACTTGACCTTCATCGGATCGCGTAATATATATCGTCGCTGCAAGTGATGAAAGGAGCATAATTCTGAGAGAGTAAGTTAGTGTATTCTAAGATCACTTTAAAGCATTAAGAATGCCAAGCAAGAGACATAATGAGGAAGATCATAACCACAAATGTACCCTTTCTTATAGTCATCTGATTCGAACTCGACCGAATATTTGAGGGTTCAAGGTTTAGGATTCAGGGTACAAGAGTCGAATATATATGTAGAATCCGAATTGAATTTATGGATAAGTTGGACCAAAGAAAAAAGTTTAATGTGGTTGAAAAGTAATTAAATTGTCCCAAAAGGCAATGCACAAAAAGTAATACAACTTTTTGCAATATTATTTCTCATTAGTAACCACATATACTAAAACTGTGTTTGATTATTCTAAGAAAAATAAACATAAATAAAATGTCATACCTAATGTTTTTGTTTATCGTTGTCATAAAAATTTATAGCCTTTTTCTTTTTTTTAAAATGTTGTTGAGAATCTTTGATCATTATGACTTGATCACACACAAAGTTTCATTTTTCTCTCTTCGTCAATTTTCTTACAACAAACTCTTAAGAGTTTCAAATATTTAGTGGTATTTTAGTTGGCTTCATAAAGCATGTAAGAATAAAATATTTTATATATCCATAAGATTTATAAAACTCGCAAAAAATTATATTTTATTTTCACAATATATAAACAATTATAGATGTAAGGCTGCGCTTGGGAGACAAAATTTGGCCATCTGAAAATAATTTTCAATCAGTAATTGACAAGGCTCGTTCAGAACACATGCTTACAATTCCAGTTTGATAGAACATAATTTTATTCCTCATTTATTATTCATCTATATTTATTTTAATTCTACAACTATTTTTTCAAGCTTGACGTCCAACTCCCTCATCTCCATGATCCGATATAAAACGTGATTCAATCCATCAATCCCGATGTTTAAAGGCCGAATTATTGGTAGGGGAGAATTTTCCTGCCAACACCGGGCCTTCCAAAATCCATTGGTCGTGACGTTTAAAGGCCGGATTATCGGTAGGGGAAGATTTGTCTGCCAACACCGGGCCTTCCGGGCGCAAGTAGCACCTGCACTTTTTCCCACAAATACTATGATCTTTTAAATATCTATAGGCCTTGAAATACAGATTCTCATTTCCCCGTGTCACTTGACATTTACATGAGGTGCCTAAAATTTTTGTTTTACATTGATATTCATATGAGGAAAAGAAATTGACCATCACCGGTTCGTTTAATATCATGCGTTCATTACTACAGGTAATGTAAATGGGATCATTCTCATCGAGTCAATTATACATTTCTAACGTCACTATCGAGCATTCTGAATACCAAGAAAGTGACAATAAGAAGAAGACCACACTGACATTTGTACTACTTTTCATAGCCATCGTATTTTGTGGTCTATTTTGCATTGAATCTAAATGATATTTGTACCGAAGGAAAATTTTAACTTTGATGGCAAATTTACTCACCAAAAAGGCAAATGTAAATGAAGTAAAAATGAAGGTGAAACATCATTTTATGATTTAAATTGGGAAGGTAATACAAATGTTAATTAATGAGCATCGTAAAGCATTCACTAAAATAATTGAGATTCGTGACTTTGTGTGAGTTTGCATGAGACGTGGGAAATATCAAGATTTTGTCAATGAGTACTAAAGTGAATTCGTTAAAGTTAAAACATTATGAGAAACAAGTAAGTTCGTTAGAGTTCTTTAATAGCGCATTGGATATACTACCAATATAATGACCTTGTGTGAGTTTTCATGACATGTGGGGAATATCAAGAGATTGTTCTTGATAGATGACAACTTAAAAGCTGGTTTTAATGACTAGGACATTTAATTTCTTTGAGATGACAAAGTCAACGAGTACTAAAGTGAATTCGTTAGAGTTAAAATATGATTTGTATGAGAAGAAACTCGTTAGAGTTCTTTAAATGCGCATTGGATATACTACCAATATAATGATCTTGTGTGAGTTTCCACGCATGTGAAAATACAAAATAATTGTCTTTGATAGAAGACAACTAAAAGGCTAGTTTTAGTGACTAGGACATTTAATTTCTTCGAAATGACAAAGTCAGTGATTACTAAAGTGAATTCGTTACAGTTAAAACATGATGTGTATGAGAAACAAGTAAGTATGTTAGAGTCCTTTAAATGCGCATTGGATATACGGCCAACATAAAGACCTTGTGTGAGTTTCCGTGCAGGTGAAAAATACAAAAGAATTGTGCTTGGTAGAAGATAACTGAAAAACTAGTTTTAATGACTAGGACATTTAAATTTAATGAGTAGCACTTAAGTTCGTTACGGTGAAACTTGAAGAGTATGGTTTTAACTCAACAATTATTGTAATTTATGAAGTAATTATTTGTCATTCGAAACACCTAGTGGGAGAGCAATAACTTAAGGGGATCCAAAGTATGGTGCAACTTTTTAAGAATAAAAAATTATGTTATAAACCATCACATTATTTCAAATCATGTAATGGTTAAAATTTTCAATTCAAGTATCCGAATGTCAAGATTATTCAATACAAGTTATACAAGCATTCAAATATGAGATTAAATTAGTAAATAATGAACACCGTTAATTCAAGTATTAAACAATATAGTATCATTCAACCCTTTTTTACTTGCGCGAATGGTAATTAGTTTTTTTCTTAATCTTTTGTTGTGTCAATTGAGTAAAAATATTTGAACATTAACCATTTAAATAAGAAAATATCTTCAAATATATATATTCAATCTTATAACTCAACATGAGACAATTAAAAATGAGGATCTCATATAAAAAAGGGAAAACGGGCTAATTGTAGTCGTTTCTTAATAAAAATCCGTCCGCCAAAACCTTCTGCGAAACTAATGACAATTTCTGTCTCAAAATAGAAAGTGCTGCCGGCGGCTCCATATCCTTGGTCTTAGCCCACCTCGCCGCCACAGTCTTGATCAACTGATCCGCTCTCACCCCAAAACTTTCTAAAGATTCCATGATAAAAGGCATGAACAGAAGTTCATTGGCTGAAAAACCAACTTCATACTTAGATACCTTCCTCTCCTCTGCTCTCCTGACAGACTCCCCTGACCCCAGCCATCACCCTCCTCCTCCAAAAGCGAGCCATCCTCAAATTGTAAAACTTCTCTAAATAGTCCAAAATACATTTACAAAATTAACAATAATTCCAAAAATCAAATATCAGTTTTCTTAAAAGTGAATATTGTGAGATGTATGTTAAACATTTATTTAATAGTGATGGTTTTTTCTAAATTAAAGTTCATTAATTTGTAATAAGTTCATATTGAGATTTATGGTGCAATTTATGGGAGTTTGATTCTCATGCAGGAATCATAAACTCATCAATGCAAAAATAATTTATTGAAAATTGATTATAAATTTTGTCGGTATGGCAGGAATGTTTTAAGAAAACGGCTATATCCAACACAATGAGGATATAACCACGTGGGACACAACCACATGCAGTCAATGCAAATCATATTTTAAACTCATGTAAACAATTTGTATCATTATTCAATTATCAATTTGTTATATATACGCATAATTATTTTCTCAACCTTGACTAAAAACTTTCTCGTGTCCAATATATGATGATACCGATTCATGTCAAGTAGGTTCGTTAGAGTTAGAACTTGAGGTGTAAAGTGTGCACTTAATAGAGTAAAATAGTTAGATTTCATGTCGCATTTAATATGTCAAGAGACTGCCAACATGAAGACATTATGAGAGTTTCCATGACATGTGGAAAACACCAAAGAGTTGTTCTTGTTAGAAGACAACTTAAAGACTAGTACAATGACTGCGACATTTAGTTTATTCAAAAAGCTAACGAGCAACATGTAAGTTCGTTATAATTAAAACTTGAGGTGTGTGAGTAGCAAGTAAGTTAGTTAGAGTTCTTCAAATGCTCATTGGATATACGAAGGTGTTGCGTCGGTAGGAGGAAACTAACATTACCACTATAGAACATAGTTTTCCTTCATTTGAAACATTTAAATCATTATTCCATCATCAATTATTATAATTTTACATCTTTTATTTTTCAAGGTCGACGAACAACTTTCTCATGTTGATGATACGATAATACCAATGTATGTCATATCCAATGTTCCTCACGCAGATAGACAGGACTATCTATTGGGAGAGAGTTGTTTGCCAACTTTGGACCGACTCGCGTCACGTACCACCGACACTTGTTCCCTGGGCAAAAATCATGATGCTTCGAATACTTGTAAGCTTTGAAATACCTAGCGTGATTATTCCAGCTCACCTCACATCTACAAGAGGTACCAAACCTCCTCGTCTCACATGGGTATTCATAAATCCCCCCATACCCGACACTCACCGGATCCCCTAAAGTCTTACCTTTCTCGCTACAACGGTATAAAGAGGAATCTACTAGACTAGTCCTATCAATAAGTTCCAAGGTCACTGTGTTGCATTCAGACTGCCAAAAAAAGGACAGTAAGATGAAGATCACAACCAAACTTTGACTCCTTTTGGTAGCCATTTTGTTTACACGGTAGAATTTGAATGCTATTTATACAAAAATTCAACGAAGGAAAAAAGTTAACTAGCACAAAAGTCTATGTACCAAAAGGCAACTAATTAACACTCTTTGGACATAAATTGTGAGTTTTCATGACATGTGGGAAACACCAAGTGAGAAAATGTTAGAGAACATAATAAATATTATAAATTTTCATACATAAAATGTTTTTACTTTGGTTTTGCCGAAAAGTATTATTTTCAGTGAGAAAATATCTTGCAAAATTTTGCGCGCATTGATTGTAAATTAATAATTTTGTGGTCTTCTCAATATTTGTGTAGTTTATCAATATATCATATTCATGAATCTAAATGCAGATTAGATTTGAAATGGGTTTTCATCTTAATTTGTCCTCATTGTTTTCCAAATTAATCACCCACAAGATTAGACGTTAAGTCATTCCATCGTCTCTCTCTTCCTCGCTTATTAAATAAAATAGAAAGTTATTCATAAAAAGAGGCCTTAATTTCTTGAATTATTTTATTTAATTTAGATAAATAATGGTAATTCGGTATGACTTCAGTTCGGTGCAACCAAGGCAAATACAGCGACATTAAAATGGTGTAGTTTGGATGTTAAAACGACGTAGTTTTTTTCGAAGAAACAAAGTTTTAAATCTGAACTGCAAAAGATGCTGCTTTATTTATTTGTGATGCATTTGATCGGATTCAGTTATAATTATATTAACATTAAATTTATTTTTTCTATTAAATTTATTTTATTCGACCCGACCCAATGTTCTTGTCATTTTAAAGACCGGATTATTGTCAGGGGGCAGTTGTCCGCCAACGCTGGTCCTTCCGAAAGAAATACCATGTACACCGGTTCGTGCAAATATTGTGGTTTCTTTCTTTTAGCCATTTGATTTGAACTCGACTGAACACTTTCTTACATTATCTCAACTTTAGGCAAGAGATCTGGCATATAACAGCAAAACATAGTTAACTATAATGTGACATCATTTTGTATTTTTAATTTATAATATGATTATAGTACAAGGCATCATCTAAAAATATGTCTTTCAAATTTGACGGAAGGCGATTATAATCCTCACCTATAATTTATCGATATTTATTTTTTATTATGTGTCTAGTTTTTAAAGCTTGACTTTCCAATTTCTTGTCTCCATGATTCGAAAAAAAAAATTGATTAATCTGTTCGTCTTGACGTTTAAAGATCGGATTTTTGCTAGAGTAGGATTTGTCCACCAGCGCCGGACCTTCTAGACGCAAATACCACACCACTTGCACCTCCTCCCACAAATATGACCATCCTTCCTATATCTATTTTAGGTTCACATTTCTCCATCTCACTTCACATTTACATGAGATGTCTGTTCGACATTGATATCCATACGTGCCGTTGAAATGACCATCACCGGTTCATCTAATATCTAACGTCTATTGCCGCAAATAATGTAAACTACATGACATGACTCCCATAGAGCCATTTATGAATTTCTAAGGTCATTAGAGAGCATTCTGAATGCCAAGAAAGTGACATTAGGAATACCATCACAACAATATTTGCACTCTTTTTCACAACTATTGAATTTTGTGGTCTATTTTGCATTTAATCTAAATGATTTATACACGGAATTGCATTAAAGGAAAATGCTATCTTCCATGGCAAATTAATTGTCTAAAAATGTAATCATACTTTTGGCATCTATTTAATGTTGGAAATTGTTTGTTAAATTGGGAAGAAAATGACGATTAATCCTCATTTTATGAATTTGGAAGATGTTACACACGTCAATATAATGAGCATCTTTCGGCACAAAATTAATGGACTAAAAAGTTGAGACATGATGGTGAATTTGACGTTGTGGTAGTTTTGATAATATGTGGGTAAGAGCAGTGGATTGTCCTTTGTATAAGATAACTTAGAGGCTAAACGTAATTTAATTTCTTCGAAATGACAAGGCTAGTGATTAGCAAGTAAGTTCATTAGATTTAAAACTTAAGTGTATGATTAGCAAGGAAGTTTGTTAGAGTTTCTTAAAGGCGCATTAGATATACCAAGGGGTTGCCTCACTAGGAGACAACCAATATAAAGGTCAGTCTTAATGACTACAACCTTTACTTTCTTCAATATTACAATGCTAATGAGTAGCACATAAGTTCGTCGTGGTTAAAACTTGTGGTGTATGGTTTTAACTTAGTAATTATTGTATCATATGAAGCAATTATTTGTCATCCAAAAGTGCATGATAAGGTTGGTCTGACTGTTATTGAAAAATTTTAACATACCATGCAAGAAAGAGCTTTTGCAGCAATTTCATACAGACACTGATGGACCGAAAACTCAACAATGGGAAGCAAATGATTGAAGAACAAATAATGAATTCTAAGGCAATGTTTTTAACCTTGATTTTTCTCATATAAGATTTCCTTTCTCTCTCTTCATCAGTTTTCTTACAACAAACTCTGCTTGAGTTTCATATTGAAAACGTGTGTGTGATTAATCTTTGTTCCAGTTAATTTGCAAGGTTACCATACAGGACATGTTTTAACTGGAACAGAACACGCGATATGTTATCCAGTTCGGCACAACAACCTACGTCTGGGGGGACTTGATCAAACTCCAATGAGAGCAATTCACTATATGCGTTCAATGTACAAAGTACATTGCTTATCGAGACACGCTCAAGCTCAAACGATTTTACTTTTACACCTCAAGTGATCGTAGGCTAACTACCGATTTGCTATTATCTCTCCTCTACCACCAAATATATTTCTCTAGAAGATCTAAGATTGCACCTGAAGCTTCCTAGTGACTGCCGCAGCAATGGTGGTGTTTACGCCTGGAACGTTAAACAACTTCGGTTGATGCAACGCTTCTAATGAGAACTCCACTACAACGAAGATTGGCGCGGGATGATGGAGTTTTCTCATCGACGACACTTTATGAATCTTTTCAGTGTATATTATAGTCGAAGTGCTCCCGACTGCAGACCCTAGCCACTCAATTTATAGCCTAGGTTTGCTTATTCATATTTGGTAATCAATTCTCACCACCAAGATTTAATTCTATCTTTTCAAATATTTGATTTTCCTTGTAAGCAAGTAATCATCCAATCCCTAGATGATCTTCATTAACCGACTTTAATATTCTATCGATATCTTATCAATATGCCTCGAATATCTCAGACCTCGATATGCAGCGCCATATATGGAAAGTTGGTTATAAGACCGTCAGCGTATCTTGTTCCAAATCATCTTGTTCCACAATTTCCTGGTCCGGACTGATCTTGTTCAATACGATGACGGCCTGACAACATACAATATTTTTGCCAAAAACACATGCCACACATAATCTACCTACAACACATATATTTACTGATATTGTTAGTTGGCTTCATCAAATTAGATGTCAATACATTTCAACATACACTTTTGAAAAAACATGTAAAACTATTATATCGTATGAAGTACTAAGATTTATAAAACTCATGGAGAACAATAAAATTCTATTTTATTTTGGGACGTAGAAACGAATATAGATGTAAAAAAAACCGACCTTTTGAAAAACATTGTAGAACACCTTCTTCCACTTAAAAATTTCATAGAACGCGATTTTATTCCTCGCTTATTATTCATCTTTTAATTATACATTCATTTCTTCAAGCTTGACTTCCAAATTTCTCGTCTCCATTATGTGATAGGTTTAGTCCATTTGTCTATACATTTAAAGGCTGGATGTGTCCGCCAATGCCGGACCATCTAGTTGCAAATACCACCGACACCTCTTTCTCCCACAAATACGACGATCTTTGAAATATTTATATGTCTTGAAATACATGGTCATAGGTCCCCATCTCACTTCACATTTGCATGAGGTGCCAAACAATTTTGTTTGATATTGATATCGATATGCGGCGTTGAAGTTGACCAACATTGGTTCGTTTAATATCTAATTTTTCTTGCCACAAGCAATGTAAACGGCTTGGTTCTCAGCGAGCCATTTATGAATTTCTAAGGTCACGGAGGAACATTCTGAAAACATAGCAGCTAATAATAGGAAGAAGATGATAACAACATTTGCAATCCTTTTCACAGTCATCGTATTTTAAGGTTTTATGGTATTTTTTGATGGCAAGTTTAATCTCCAAAAAAGAAAATCATACTTATGGCATCAATTCTATGTTGGAAAATATTTGTTAAGTAATCCTCAATTTATAATCTAATTTAGAAGGTATTAAACACGGTAATGAAATGAACATCTTAAAGCGTGCACTTAATGGATTAAAATATTTGAGATTTCATGAAGCATTTAGTATATTAAGGGGCTGCCTAAGCAGGAGGCAACGAATAAAGACCTTGTGTGAGTTTCCACGACATCTTGGAAATTCCAAGAGATTAGCCTTCGTAGAAAACAACTCAAATGCTAGTCTTAATGACTATGACCTTAAATGTTTTCAAAATGACAATGCTAACGAGCAAAAATAAAATTGGTTAGAGTTGAAACTTGAGGAGCATGAGTAATAAGTCAGTTTGTTAGAGCTTCTTAAAGGTGCGTTGGAGATATGAAGGGGTTGTCTTAGTGTAGGCAACCAATATAAAAATCTTGCATAACTTTTATGACAAGTGGAAAATATCAAGGGATTATCTTTGGTAGAAGATAATTTAAAGACTAGTCCTAATGACTATGACCTTTATTTTAATCGATATGATAATGCGAATGAGTAGCAAGTAAGTTTGTTAGAGTTGAAATTTTTGGTGTATCGTTTCAACACAACAATTTTTGTACCTTGAGAATCAGTTGCTCGTCAATCAAAACTACCTACGATAAACCTAATTTCCACCATTAGTTCTCAGGGCTTCATATGCATGAAAGTGTGCACATGTAATGCTTGTGATATGCAACTCCATGATACTTTTTATATAGAGTGCTATTCAGTAAATGATACCATTTTCGAGCTTGAAAAGCAATCGGTCATGTTTTCCATCGGCCTGGCCCCAACCATCATTTCTATCGTGAGATCTTCCTCGAAGGTTTATGGACTTTACCCAAGGATAACGTGTATCCCAATTCAAAAATTCACATCTTTCATTTTTTTGATATTCTTCTTTTTCAAATACACGAATATTGAGTATAAATGATCATGATATGTACATAAATATGCACAAATATAGCATATGTTGTCATGAAATTTCACATAATAGCAATAAGGCTAACATTTTACTTAATTAAATGATTAATTCATGCTTTCCCCTGATTATACACCAATATAAAAAATCAAACCACAAGATAAACATCCACTTTAACTTCATAAGACATAGTTTCATTTTGTAAACAATCGTAGACCTTTACATAAGATTTAAAGTTTACAAAGCTTGGGCCACTGGTTGGGTTCACATCTTCGTTCTATTTCAATTTGAGTAATTTGTTTGGAGCTACCCGAGCAATGATTGATGATTTACAAGAATGGAGTAGATAAAGTTCAAGGAGAAGCAAAAGGAATTGGTAAAGCTATGAAAAAATTAATTTTGTCTACTGTTTGATATTGATGCATGAAGTCATGAAGATTACCGAGTTTCTTTCTCAAAATTTTCAAAAGAAAGACATAGACATTTAGAATGTTGGATTTTCTTCAAATAACAAAAGATAAACTTCAAGTTATGAGAAATGAAGGATGGGATAATTTGAACATGAAGGTTGAATCATTTTGTTATGAGCATGCTATTATTATGTCGGATATGTCTGCTCCTTATAAGAAAGGCGTTAGAGATTGTTACGGATATGGCATCTGTGATGAAGCAGAAGCTCCTGAGCGAAAGAAGAGACTACAACAAACTCTGGTACCAGGAGCTGGTACTTGCAATTGTAGACTGACAAAACAAACAAACAACACAAACAACACTTCTATATTGAATGGGACCAACTTCAAGGATTGGAAAGAGAATATGATGATTATTTTTGGCTGCATGGATCTGGACTTAGCAATTCGCATGCCTAAATCGGATGATCTCACTGAAGAGAGTACTGACGATGTCCTTTACTACGAGAAGTGGGACCGTTCAAACAGACTAAGTCGGACTATCATAAAGCATGAAATTCCAGGGACCTTTAGAGGTGCAATGACTGATGACGTCCTTACTGCAAGTGAGTTTCTTGCCAAGAATGAGAAGAATTTTCTGAAAAACGATAAGCCTAACAAAGCACGCTTTTAGCTAGCTTGATTTCAACGATGTGCAATGGCAAGAGAAATGTTCGGGAGTACATCATGGAGATGTCACATCTTGCTTCAAAATTTAAGGCACTGAAGCTTGTTATCTGATGATTTGCTTGTGCATTTGGTTTTAATATCTCTCCTGCACAGTTCAGTCACTTCAAGGTCAGTTACAACTGTCAGAAGAATAAATGGACTCTTAACGAGCTCATTTCTCATTGTGTGCAAGAGGAAGAGAGGCTGAAGTAAGACAGACTCGAGAGTAGTCACTTGGCTCGCACATCAAAAGGAAAGGGTAAAGCTAAGGTTAAGGAAATGAAAGTTGTTGCACCTCCCAAGGTTCCAGGCTTTAAGAGACAGAAATTTAATTCTACTTGTCACTTTTGCAATAAGCTTGGACACTTTAGGAGGGATTGCTCTCAGTACGCTAAATGGCGTGCTAGGAAGGGTAAGTTTTTCAACTTGGTCTATTCTAAAGTTAATTTATCTTCCATACCTAGAAACACATGGTGGATAGACTCTAGTGCTACCACTCATATATGTGTTTCTATGCAGGATTATGTGAATCACCGAAAGCCAAATGATAATGAAAGACGCATTTATGTTGGCAATGACGAGTCGGTGCAAGTAGAGGCAATTGGTCGCTTTAGATTATTAATGACATCTATTCAATTTTTAGATTTATGGGACACTTTTAGTTATACTTTTAGTACCGTCTTATAGTCGGAACTTGATTTCGTTTTCTGTATTGGACAAATTTAGTTATTCTTGTTCATTTGGAAACAATCAACTTAAGCTATATATTAATTCTATAACTATGGGAACCGGTTCATTAAATGTCTTTGATAATCTATATGCGTTGGATGTTGTTCAATCGTATTCTAAGACCCTGCACTTGGAAACACGCTGTACGAAGCATAAATTGATTGATTGGGCTTCATTGTGGCACAAGCGTTTGGGTCACATCTCAAGAGCTCGGATTCAATGTTCTTGTAACTGATGGCATTTTGATTTACTCAACTTTTCTGATCTTGATACTTATGTCGAGTGCATCAATGGAAAATAGACCAAGGTAAAGAAATTAGGTGCCAATAGAACTTTTGGCGTCTTGGAATTGATTCATATCAATATTTGAGGGTCGTTCCCCATTGCTTCCTGGAATGGTCAATGCTACTTTATCAGTTTCGTTGTTGATTACTCACGATTTGGCTACCTATTTCTTATACATGAGAAATCACAGTCTCTAGACGTGTTCAAAGCCTTTAAGGCTGAGGTTGAGTTGCAACTCCATAAGAAAATCAAAAACGTTAGATCAAACCGTGGTGTTGAGTACTATGGTAGATCTGACGGCTTGGGAGCACAGCGTCTAGAACCATTTGCTTTATACTTTGAGGAATTAGGGATCCTCCCTTATTACACCATGTCAGGTTCACCTAGCATGAATGATGTAGTTAAACGACGAAACCAAACACTAAACGGTGTATCTTACCATTACCTTTTAGTTATTAAATTAAATTTTTTAATAGTTAAAGTTAAATTGTTAGCTCTCATTCAAAGCAGACAATTTATATCAAATTTTAACCATATAATCATAAAACTTTTTAAAGAGTTGTGTTTTATGCTCGACAATTTGCTCAAGAAATCAATATACACAATTTGTACATAACCACATGCAGTCATTACAAATTCAATAGAACATATGTTTCCTTCATTTGAAACATTTGCATCATTATTCCATCATCAATTGTTATAATTTTACATGTTTTATTTTTCATGGTCGACGAGCAACTTTCTCATGTTGATGATACCATAATACCAATGCATGTCATATCCAATGCTCCTGACTCAGATAGACAGGATTATCTATTCGGAGAGAATTGTTTGCCAACCTTGGACCGTCTGGCACCAAGTACCACCGACACTTATTCCTGGGACAAAAATTATGATGCCTCGAATACTTGTAGGCTTTGAAATACCTGACATTATCATTCCATCTCACCTCACATTTACAAGAGGTACCAAATCTCCTTGTATGACATGGGTATTCATAAATCCCCCATAACTCGACCTGCACCGGATCGCCTAATGTCTTACCTTTCTCGCTGCAACGATAAGAAGAGGGATTTACTATAGCAAGCAAATCAATAAGTTCCAAGGTCACTGTATTGCATTCAGACTGCCAAACAAAGAACAGTAAGATGAAGATCACAACCACACTTGCAATCCTTTTGGTAGCCATTTTGTTTACACTGTGGAATTTGAATGCTATTTATAAAGAAATTCAACCAATGAATGAAGTTAACTAGAACAAAAGTCTATGTACCAAAAAAGCAACGAATTTGAATGCTCTTTGGGCATAATGTGTGAGCTTTCATGACATGTAGGAAACACCAAGGAATTGTCCTTGTTAGATGACATAATGAATATTATAAATTTTCACACATAAATTTCTTTACTTTGGTCTGGCCGAAAAGTATTATTTTCAGTAAGAAAATATCTTACAAATTCTGCGCGCATTAATTGTAAATTAGTAACTTTGTGGTCTTCTCAAAATTTGTGTGGATTATCAATATACCTATTCATGAATCTAAATACATATTAGATTTCAAATGGGTTTTCATCTTAATTTGTCCTCATTGTTTTCCAAATTAATCACCCACAAAATTAGATGTTAAGTAATTCCATCGTCTCTCTCTTCCTCGCTCATTAAATAAAATAGAATCGAAAGTTTTTCATACAAAAGAGGCCTTAATTTCTTGAATTATTTTATTTAATTTAGATAAATAATGGTAATTCTGTATGATTTCAATTCGATGCAACTAAGGGAAATACAGCAACGTTAAAATGGTGTAGTTTGGATGTTAAAACGACGTAGTTTTATTAGAAGAAACAAAGTTGTAAATCTAAAATGCAAATGACGGTGCATCGTAATCAGCTTCATTTATTTGATGCATTGGATTGGATTCCAAAGTATGGGGCAACTTTTTGGACAAATTTCGTTTTCTGTATTGGACCAATTTGGTTGTTCTTGTTCATTTGGAAACAATCAATTTAAGCTATCTATTAATTCTAGAACTGTGGAAACCGGTTCATTGAATGTCTTTGATAATCTATATTCGTTGGATGTTGTGCAATCGTATTCTAAGAGCCTGCACGTGGAAACACTCGGTACGAAGCGTAAATTGATTGATTGGGCTTCATTGTTGCACAAGCATTTTGGCACATCTCGAGAGCTCGGATTCAATGTCTTGTGTCTGATGGCATTTTGGATTTACTCGCTTTTCTGACGGTTGCTTAAGTAGGAGGCAACGAACGTATAAACCTTTTGTAGGAGTTTCCACGACATGTTGGAAATTCCAAAAGATTATCCTTGGTAGAAGACAACTCAAATGCTAGTCCTAATGACTACGTTTTTTAATTTTTTTCAAATGACAAAGCTAATGAGCAACAAATAAATTTGTTATAGTTGAAATTTTAGGGTCATGAGTTATAATTCGGTGTAGGCAACCAATATAAAGATATTGCGTAACTAACTATTATGACAGGTAAAGACTCAATGACTATGACCTTTACTTTATTCGAGATCACAATAATTTTTGTATCTTGGGAAATCATTTGCTCGTCAGTCAAAACTACATGTGGTAAACCTAATTTCCACCATTAGTTCTCTAGGCTTCGTATGCATGAAAGTATGCACATGTAATGCTTGTGCTATGCAATGCAACTCCATGATACTTTTTACAAAGAGTGTTACTTAGGCTATGTTCTTTTGGACTTATAAAGTGCTTATTTAAGTACATATAAGTAAATATAAGTAAATATAAGTACATATCAGTAAATATCAGTAAATATAAGTACATATAAGTAAATATAAGTATATATAAGTACATATAAGTAAATATAATTATTCATCATCTCTTTCATCAACAACCCACCACCACTATTCATCACCACCACCATAACAACAATACTACCACCACAACCACTACTATTCATCATCTCTTTCATCAACAACCCACCACCACTATTCATCACCACCACCATAACAACAACACCACCACCACAACCACTACTATTCATCATCTCTTTCATCAACAACCCACCACCACTATTCATCACCACCACCATAACAACAACACCACCACCACAACTACTACTATTCATCATCTCTTTCATCAACACACCACCACCCTTATTCATCACCACCACCACCATAACAGCACCACCACCACTATTCATCATCTCTTTCATCAACAACCCACCCCCACTATTCATCACCACCACCATAACAACAACACCACCACCACAACCACTACTATTCATCATCTCTTTCATCAACACACCACCACCCTTATTCATCACCACCACCACCATAACAGCACCACCACCACTATTCATCATCTCTTTCATCAACACATCACCACTATTCATCATCTTTTTCATCAACACACCACCACAACCACTATTTATCATCTCTTTCATTATTTTAAGTTAAGTTAAATTTTTATTTTTTATTAGTGGTGTGTTATTTTTGTGTTGGTGAATTGTTGTGATTTTGAAAGTGTCATGATAATGGTGGTAGTAGTCAGTGACGGATCGAGAGAGTCGAGAGAGGGGAGTCACAAAATAAGATTGTATGGATTTATTAATATTTATTTAAAAGTAATTAAATAATAATTTTTTATAAAATATTTGGGGGGGGGGGGGGGGGGGGCACTGGTGGTGGTGGATTTTTGTGGTAGTAATGATGTTGTGGTGGTGGTGGGTTGTTGTTGTTGTGATGGTGGTGGTGGTGTTGTGATAATGGTGGTGGTAGTGGAGTGGTGATGTTGTTGGTGGAGTTAAGTTAAGTTAAATCAAGTTAAATTAAAAGTCAAATCAAGTTAAGTTTAGTTATTTAAATTAAGTCAAGTTAAGCTAAGCTTATATAAGTTAAGTTAGATTTTTTTTATTGGTGGTGTGTGTTTTTGTGATGATGGTGATTAATAGTACATATAAGTATGTACAAGTAAATATAAGTACATATAAGTAAATATAAGTACATATAAGTAAATATAAGTACATATAAGTAAATATAAGTACATATAAATAAATATAAGTAAATATAAGTATAGCAATAAGTTTAAGTACAAAATATAAGTCCAAAAGAACACACCCTTAGTAAATGATACCATTTTCGAGCTTGAAAAGCTATCAGCTATATTTCCCATCGGCCTGGCCCCGACCATCATTTCTTCGCGAGATCTTCCACGAAGGTTTATGGACTTTAATTCAAGAATAACGCGTATCCCATTCAAAAATTCACATCTTTCATTTTTTTTGATACTTTTCTTTTTCAAATACAGGATTACTGAGTATAAATGTTCATGATATGTACATCCATATGCACAATTATAGAATATCAATAATGACCTTGTCATATGTTATCATGAAATTTCACATAATAGCAACAAAGCTAACATTAAACTTAACTAAATGATGAATGCATGCTTTCCCCTCTTCTTTATACACCAATATAAAAAATTAAACCACAAGATCCACTTTAGCCTCATAAGACATAGTTTACATAAGATTTAAAGTTATGGATAGTTTATCTCTTTACTTGAAAATATGTCCATAAACTTTCTAGTCTCCAAACAATACTTTTAAAACCAGGATCTTACATATACAGGCATTGATGGACCAAAAATTCAACAATGGGATAATAAACACAGAAGCAGGTGACTGAAGAAGATGGTGGGGCCATGTTTATTTCAATGAGTTAAAAAGATGGTTCCATCAATACAAATATGCACAGAGGAAAAAGACATGGGCTAAGAAATCACATTTAGTGACTTTCTGTACCACTAGAGGCTAAAGAAATCTACTTCATGAAACTTAAAAGCCAGATGATATGTTAGACGAAGGACTTTTGCAAACCCTCTACCTTCCCTTTGCAAGTGATAAGGTGCTGCTGCTGCTGAGTTACTCAACATTAGTTGTCTACATAACCTATTTTTACAGTAAAATAAGGGTCACGGGCGATAAGAGTCACTAATAAATACCATTCACAACTGGATCTAAACTTGAAGAATCCCCCACATGGCGTAGTTTTTGCATGAGTGGAAGTTTGGATGGAGGTTGCTATGGATCTGTTTTTATCCAACTAAAATGACCAGGGAGGGGTTTCTCCTTTACTGGGTCAAAGTTATACCTGCGAGAAAAAGACAACACCAGCGACGATGTTGTTAAGTTCAACCTTGGTTTGTACGATAGAGCATAAAAAACCACACGTTATTTTGAGAACGGATAAATTCGGAAGGGCTAAAGTGAAATATGTAAGATTTACTTTTCAATGAACTGCCTATGTTGTTGCCGCTCAGCTCCATCAAAGAACTCTTCCACTTCCTTGGCCGTGGGCATGAGTCTATGCACCGAGTTCTGGGTTGCTTTACTGATTTGAACTGGGCTTGATGCACTGGCAGTAGAGCCAGGAGTTCCCACTTTATCAGGATCTCTTGTAAAGCTACAAGGCGTGCATTCCCTCGTGCTCCTGTTAAATAAAGTAAATTGAAGTCAGCAGAGCCATAACTTTCCATCTCAAGCCCTCAAAAAGACACAAAGGAAGACAAGACAGACCAATTAAAACGCATGTTGGTATCGCACACAATGAGATAATGTTTTAAGAAAACAGCTGTATACAACAGATTACACATTAAGGCAGGCCAACTAAAACACATGCTTTTCTCCAAAAAAAAAAAGTTGAGTTGCATGCAGATAATGTTCTCCAAAAGGTTGACTTCTTTCAGTTATGTCATCCTAGAGAATTTTTCTGAAACAAGTGATTAACAAGTCAGTCAACGATTGTAACTTTTTCTGCCCCTTCCAGAAGTATTAGGACCATTCACCGAGGAAACATAAAAGGACCCCAGATCCTGCATTTACTTCCTCACCTACATTCCAGAATTTTCTTCACACAAGGAATACAAAAGGTGAAAGAACACTTAAATCGAACAAGAGGATTCTACCGAAAAAAAAAAAAAAAGAGTTTGTCGGCCAAATGAAAGACATTTAACTTCCAGTTAGCAACATGCATGACATTTTTATAATAGAATTGCAGTGCAACCGATCATGTGGCTTGCCAATTCACAACCAATAAATTAGAAAACACCATGTGGCCGAAAAAAAAACTTGGCAATATTCTAAATAGCAAAGGCACTCTTGGACAGGATCGTGTGGAGGTGTATACTTTTCCGATTTCCCTACGCCATTATTACACATTTAAGCATCCAATAATTGCCAACCTTGAATTAACAGTAGTGCAACATAGTCCTGTCCCTACTTCCATATGTAATTGCAGATAATACTGAGCAGAGGAAGTTGAACTAGATCAGACATAGTAGCTTGACTTGAATATCATAAAATGAGATCAATTTCTACAGAGTAATAGAGAAACAAAACAGATATGTCCCTGAAATTCTGAATTGGCTAACCAAAACAAAAGGCCAGCTATTCATAAGTCCAAGAAAAGGCGGTGCTTCAACAAGCAAAAGAATCAGAAAGTGGGCACACCATCAACAAAGTAGCAACTGAAGTGAAGAAACTACCCAGGAATTAACTTGTGGAAAAAAGTTACATCATTGCCTAACATGCTTGGATTGGAAATTCTCATGAATCTGGGAAAGTGGAGAACACAAAAAAGATGGAATCTTTTCTCCAGGAACATGTGCAAACCAAAGTATCCAAATTCAAAGCCAGAAATTCCAGACAAAACAATCTGAAGAAAAATCAAACCCTTTAATTTTCCATACCAAGCAGAAGGAACTGAGAAAGCAACTAATTACAAGAGATATGAAACTTAAGAAAACCAGCAAGAAGATTTGAGAAAAACCCACCTGTCCCTTCCCCCAAAATTTGGTGAATTTTCCCCAATCAAAGCTTCAATATTTCCATCATTTCCAATCTGCTCAATTTCACGCTCCTCCTGTTGATTTTCCTCCACCAATTTCGACGAAACCCTCAACCTCGAGCTAGCCCTAGTTTTAAAATTGGGGCTAGGGTTTTGCCTGACCCCGCTCTGCCTCTGCCTCTTCGATTCCTGGCCGCCAGCCGGTAACGGCGGCTTCTCCAGCTTCCTACTCCTTAACTGAAGGTACGATCCGCCACCTGCCGACTGCTGCAGCCTCTGCAAAGCTAGAGTCTTTGCCCTGGTCCGAACACCCAGAGACGACTGAGCCATCTCCATCACCTCCACGTCTCCAGCCACCTTCGATTTCCTCATGAACTTGCCCATTTCAATCAAGCCCCGCCTTTCCTCCCACCTTCTCCTCCTCCTCCTCCTCCGCCACCGGTACAGCTCAAATAAACAAAAGCTGTCCAAGAAAAGAGCTGAAAAAAGTGAAGATGAATTGGGTTCACAGTTGGTGGTGGTCGGAACGAAGCTAGCAAGTGCGTAAACGGAGAAAAATAAATTACAGAAAGATGATGATGATGACGACAAGGGTGATGAAGAGAGAGAGAGAGAATAATATTTGCGGAGCAGACGAAAATTTACAGAGAGCGGATTGTGAGGAGGGTATGAAAGAGAGAAGAGGAAAGAGACGATAGAGCTATTTGATATCTCGCGAGATATCGCGATATGAGATGGTGTGTCATTGGATTCCTTTTTTATTGTGTCAAAAAATAAATTAAAATTAAATTCTTTAATTTTTGTTGTCTATGCAATTATGTAAATTTCTAATGTTATTGCACTTTTAAAATCTCTTTCTAAAAGCAATATTATTAGAGCGTTTTGACATAAAAGTATTCTTACGTTATGTTCTTTTGTACTTATAAAATATTTATATAAATAAATATAAATAAAGAGATAAATATCAGTATAAAATATAAGTACAAAAGAACATATTCAATCGTTATTTTGACGTTGATATGTCATATCCTTTGTTGCCAACAGCACCTCTTTCAAATAGTTTAGCTTACGAGGTTACATTATATCAGTGTCAAGTAATCACTTACAGAAACAAACGGTGTCGTTTTTATTAATAACAATCCCTCTTAAGAAGAAGCTATTGTATAAATTTTGGTAAAAAAGAGTTAATTACAAATTTGAGCACGTTTGGTTTTATGTGGGTCGCATTTGATGACGTGAATTGATTGATATAAATAAAGTATTGAATAAATTGGTGACCCATCCACATCTTATTTATTTAAATGAATCTGTCACATAGGTAGCACGTGTGCCTAAAGTCACAATTTAACTAAAAGTGCTTTAATATGTTTTAAATTGTACAAGTTTTCTTTGCCCATATATAAGTGCACAAATTTCGAATTTTTGTGATATAGAAAATACATAAATTTTTTGGTTGAATGTGAGAGTAGAGATAAAGATGAGAATCAATGAAGTAAAGGTTAAATTTGACAAGTACATTGTCCCTAAATTTTAAAATAGTGAAAATCAATCAACGTGTATTTGACACATTTTTTTTTGTTTTTTCCCTATTATATCCCTTAACCATCATCAAAGTCTCTGCTTCCTATCAGAAAACAAAATCTAATGGTATTTGATATTTGATATTCTTTTTATTACTAGACAAACCCTGATGGACATCTATTTGTCACACTTCCAGCAGCATAATCGATCACGAGCAAGGAAATGTGTAATGTGCCATTGAAATTGAGATGGTTAGAAATGGTGATCAATGAAGCGTTAAGGTGATACTTTTCGAGGCGGAGGATGTGGTGGTGTTGGTGGTGCATGTGGTTGTCGTGGTAAGGGGTGGGGAAAATATATGTTGCGTTGAAGTCATGTAACAAAATATTTCACATCGCCTTGAAAAAAGAAAATATGCATGCTTACATTTCTCTCAAACTTAAACTTTGAAGTCATAATGAGACTATAATTTATATATAATTATCGTTTAGTTATACATCCATTTTTCAATCCACACTTCCAACTTTCTTGTCTCCATGATGTTGTTCCCTTGGGCTCAATGGGTTGTGATCGATGACAACAGATATCGTTTGAATCGCGTGGAAGCTTTCCTAAATCGATATTTCGCCCCCTATGAGCCTTGGGGAATCCACGAAATTCGAGATGAGATAAGACAAACGTTACAACCCTCGTTTAGGCTCCAAACGAGAGTCCACACTCAAGAATGTCTAAATGCACTCAAATATATCCAAGAAACTCAGATTTTGTGTTGTCTTTTCTTGTTTTCTATCTTTATGTGGGTTCTTCTCTTTGTTCTTATAAAGAACACAACCTCCAGGAAGTTCGCTGGACGGTTACTGAAGATGGGGACGTGGGTAGTTGTCTGCGTAGTGGACAGTTACGTGAACGGTTACTTGAGCAGTGGACAGGTATGGGGACCCGTCCGCAGGACAAGATAACATGGGTGTAGTTACATCCATAAAGAACACACACTCGTCCACACAAGTGAAATCACTTAAATCCCCAACAATCCTCCCCCATTTAAGTGCATTTACCATAACTAGTGCATAAGCGGAAATGTCCATAGGATTGAATTTCCACGTAGTGTGCTATTTCAAACACCCTAAATATGAATGGTATCTATAAGATTTGAACCATCATATTCCTCTTGGATGCATAAAGGTAACACACACACAAGCTATATGACAATTCAAAAGTCTTTCCTTGACTCGTTAACGGCCTTGAGTCCATATCTATTCATATGCGTATATGAAGCGTTACCCAATCGCTTCATGAAGCGGCCAAACTTCACGCATACATAGGTAGTTTCCTTAATCAGGGGACGTGTCCCCTGTTGTGTACCACTCCTTACATTTTTTCAAAGAAAACTAACCTTCTTCAAGTGGACAAGAGCACCCTTGGGGACTAATTTGTGCTCTCCAGTTCTCTAGAAATGAGCTTGTGCCACATTGAACTCTGTCCCGGAGTTACCGGTAGGAGTTGGGTGTCCCACCCCTAGAGGACTATTCGGGTACCAGTCCCATCCCCTTATTAGACTTTGAAACCAAGTCTTTCGCTAACCCCTTCGTCAGGTGGTCAGCCATATTTTGTTGTGATCTAACAAAATCAACCGTTATCACCCCGTGCATAAGGAGCTCTCTTATAACACTATGTCTCACACCCAAGTGTCGAGACTTTCCATTGTACACATGACTATGAACCTTAGCCAATGTAGTTGCGCTATCACAATATATTGATATGGGTGAAACTGGTTTTTCCCATAATGGAATATCACAGATTAAGTTCCTTAACCATTCCGCTTCTTTTCCCGCAGAAAATAAGGCAACAAATTCTGATTCCATAGTTGAGGACGTGATACAAGTTTGTTTCTTGGAAGCCCATGAAATGGCACCTCCCCCAAGCAGAAATATCCATCCACTTGTTGAGGAGTAGTCCTCTGCATTCGTAATCCAACTTGCATCTGTGTACCCGTCCATAACAGAAGGATACCCTGTGTACTGGAGTCCCCAGTGTAAGGTTCCTTTCAGGTACCTAAGTACTCTATGTACCGCGTCCCAGTGATGCTCACCAGGGTTGCTTGTGTACTGACTTAGCTTACCTATTGCAAATGCAATGTCAGGTCTGGTGCTAGTCATTGCATACATCAAACACCCAATGATTTTAGAGTATTCCAGCTGATTAACAGTTTTTCCCGTATTGGGGACGAGTTCCTGGGAAGGGTCATATGGGGTGCTAACTGGTTTACACTCAAAATAATTGAATTTCTTTAACACCTTCTCAATATAATGAGATTGTGTTAACATCAGTCCCGACTGATTTCTAATTATCCTAATTCCAAGGATAACATCAGCCTCCCCCATATCTTTCATGGAAAATTGTGATGACAAAAATTCCTTAGTACTGAGTACCCGTCCCTGATCTGTACCAAAGATCAGCATATCATCTACATATAGACAAATTATGACTCCATTACCGGAATCGTCAAATTTGCTATACACACACTTGTCCGCTTGGTTTAACACAAAACCATTGGACAATACAACCTCATCAAATCTTTGATGCCACTGTTTAGGGGCTTGTTTCAATCCATATAGGGACTTGACCAGTTTGCACACCTTGTGCTCCTGTCCCCTAACAGCGAACCCGTCCGGTTGTTTTATGTAAATTTCCTCTTCCAAGTTTCCATTCAAGAACGCTGTCTTGACATCCATTTGATGGATAATTAACTTGTGAATTGCCGCCAAGGCAATCAGCAACCTGATGGTTGATATGCGAGCAACCGGTGCATATGTATCAAAGTAATCCGTCCCTTGCTTTTGTCTAAAGCCTTGAACCACAAGTCTTGCTTTGAACTTGTCTATGCTTCCGTCCGTTCTCATTTTCTTTTTGAATATCCACTTACTTCCCAACGGTTTGCAACCCGGTGGAAGGTCAGTTAATATCCAAGTACCATTTCCCAAGATGGAATCCATTTCATCATTGATTGCCTCCTTCCAAAAGGATGCATCACGAGACTTCAAAGCCTCATCAAAGGTTCTAGGATCGGACTCACTCATGTAACAGTACATGTACTGTGATCCGACTTCGTCCCTAGTCCCTTCAACTAAGTAAGTCAGAAAATCATTTCCAAATGACTTTTCTTTCCTTACTCTGGTACTTTTCCTTACAGGTACCCGTCCCTCCGAGGAACCTTGAGGACCCGTCCATGAGTCAGGATCCAGAGTCAAGTCATTTGACATGGACTCTGTCCGGAACCTGTCCGCACAATCATCATCAGTATTTGAACACCTCGATGTTAGGCGTCCCTGATTAGTCAATGCAGCTTTGGAGGAGAACCCGTCCTCATCAAAGATTGCGTCTCTTGACTCAATCACAGTATGAACTGAGTAAAACTTATTTGGTTCAATCACATAGAACCTATAAGCCTTTGAATGCTCAGCATACCCAATGAAAATACATTCAAGACCTCTTTCACCCAAAGTCTTATGTTTCGGGTCAGGGACTCGTACCACTGCTCTGCAGCCCCAAACACGCATATAGTTTAGACTAGGTCTCTTTTTGAACCAAAGTTCATATGGGGTAAGAGTATTCCCTTTTGTAGGGACTCTATTCAGAATGTAACAGGCTGTTAACATTGCCTCCCCCCAAAACCCGTCACTTAACCCCGAGTAGGAAAGCATGGAATTAACCATTTCCTTTAACACTCGATTCTTCCTTTCCGAAACACCATTTTGTTGCGGTGTGTACGGAGCTGTGACTTCATGAATAATGCCCACCGTTTGAAAATACGTTGGGTCAAAATATTCACCACCTCTATCGGTCCTCAATCTTTTGATTGATACTCCCATTTGATTTTCTACCTCACTCTTGTAAATCTTAAATTTATGAAGAGCTTCATCCTTTCCGTGTAACAAATACACATATGTGTACCGCGTACAATCATCAATGTACGTGACCACATACTTTTTATTTCCAAAGGACGGACTGGAGTGAAAGTCACACAGGTCACTATGTACCAATTCAAGCAGGGACGTGTCCCTACTGATGTCTGGGAACGGGTTCCTTGTTATCTTTGTAAGCATGCATGTTCTGCATTTCTCAACTTGTAAGTTGAACATGGGAATCAACCCATTCATTGACATGACACGTAATTTCTTATAGTGTACATGTCCCAGGCGAGCGTGCCACAGAGGGGACCTGTCCCCTGAACAGACAGTTCCTTTTGAAGGACCAGTCCCATGAGTACAGACCATGTATATGGAATTCAAAACTTTAGTAACATTAAGTTTAAACATTCCATTGCACAAATAACCACGTCCTGTATATAAGCCATTCTTAGACAAAATGAATTTATCGGCTTCAAACACTTGCCGAAAACCCATCTTACTAAGAAGTGCACCAGAAACCAAGTTTTTACGAACTTGAGGAACAAATAAAACATTACATAAATCTAATGTCTTTCCAGAAGAAAATTCTAACACTACTTGTCCACAACCTAGTACAGGAACTACAGACTCGTTACCCATGCGCAGGACCCGTCCACTGCTCAATGAGGTAAACGTTTGGAACATGCTCTTGTCCCTACACACATGTGCTGTTGCACCCGAGTCTACCCACCAGGAAGTCTCATCAGTCTGCATAAAACATGCCTCAGAAATATTAGTTACATATTCTACCATTTGATAGGTGTTCATATGTAGCACAGGTTCCCTGAAGGGACCCGTCCCATTCTGACCTTGATGAGTTTTCTGAACAGGTTTCTTAGAACCCTGAACAGAGTTTGCAGCATTTGTTTTCTTCTTCTTTTCAACACGACAATCACGTTTAAAGTGACCCGTCTTACCACAAGTCCAACATGCTTTCTCAGCACCCGTCCCTTGCTTGGACTGCTTTATGTATGGACCCGTACCCATGCTGTTGGAAGGCCTTTTCTTGCCTTTCCCTTTGTTCCCACCTTCTTCCACCACATTGATGGAATTAGGCACCTCTGGATTTTTGCCCTTCTCTTGCGCACGAATGCCTTCTTCGATGCGCAAATGGCTACCAAGCTCATCAAGAGAAATATTCTCTTTCTTGTGCTTCAACAAGTTCTTGAATTCTCTCCACGAGGGAGGTAACTTGTCAATGATACTTGACACCTTGATGGACTCATCCATCTTCAAGTCATGTTGGGCAAATTGCCCCAAGATACGTTGTATCTCATGGAATTGTTCCATAACCGGACGTGTGTCCACCATCTTGTAATCATTGAAATTACTTACAAGAAACTTCACGCTTGAGGCATCCTCAGCGATATACTTGGATTCAAGTGAATTCCACAGTTCCTTAGCAGATTCAAAATGTTGATAGATATCAAACAAAGAATCGGACATACCATTGAGGACGTGTCCCCTGCAGATGTAGTCATCATTCTCCCATTTGTTCCTCCGCCTTATTTCTTCCAGTGGAGCATCGTCCCCTGCCTCAGGAATGGGTGTGGACAGCACATAGGCCACCTTCAAATTGGCCAGCAAAAAATGCATCTTCTTTTGCCAACGCCGGAAGTCAGTTCCTTCAAACTTGCTCAGCTTCTCCACATTGCTTGCTATCTCTCGGACAGTTGTCATGATCACCGAAAATATCGATTTAGATTGTTGTTCCCTTGGGCTCAATGGGTTGTGATCGATGACAACAGATATCGTTTGAATCGCGTGGAAGCTTTCCTAAATCGATATTTCGCCCCCTATGAGCCTTGGGGAATCCACGAAATTCGAGATGAGATAAGACAAACGTTACAACCCTCGTTTAGGCTCCAAACGAGAGTCCACACTCAAGAATGTCTAAATGCACTCAAATATATCCAAGAAACTCAGATTTTGTGTTGTCTTTTCTTGTTTTCTATCTTTATGTGGGTTCTTCTCTTTGTTCTTATAAAGAACACAACCTCCAGGAAGTTCGCTGGACGGTTACTGAAGATGGGGACGTGGGTAGTTGTCTGCGTAGTGGACAGTTACGTGAACGGTTACTTGAGCAGTGGACAGGTATGGGGACCCGTCCGCAGGACAAGATAACATGGGTGTAGTTACATCCATAAAGAACACACACTCGTCCACACAAGTGAAATCACTTAAATCCCCAACACATGATTCGATACAAAGAATTGTTCAATACATGCTAGGGGAGGATTTTTCGCCAATGCCGAACCTTCCAGACACAAATACCACATGCACCTCCTACTCCGACAATACCATGATCCTTGATACATATATGTCTTGAAATATATGGTCAGATTGATCCATCTCACTTCACATTTATATGAGGTGCCTAATAACTTTGTTTGACATTGATATTCATATGTGGTGTGAAAGTTACCATCATCGGTTCGTTTAATATCTGACGGTTATTGTCGCAAGTAGGTGAATGGCGTTATTTTCATCTAACCAATTATGAATTTCTAAGGTCACTAAAGAACATTTTAAATACCAAGCAAGTGATATTAGGAAGAATATCATAGCAGCAACTCCTTTTCATAACCATTATAATTTTGCATTGAATCTAAATGGTATTTACATAAATTAGATTGGGGAAAGATGCTAATTTAGATGGCAAACTTCATGTCTAAAAATACAATCATACTCTTGGCTTCAATTTAACATTGGAAAATGTTTATTGAATGGTGAAGAGAATAACGGTGAATCTTATTTTATAATCTAAATTTGAAGGATGTTACACAAGTCAATGTAATGAGCATCGTAAAGTGCGCATTTAATGAATTAAAATATTTGAGATTTAAAGCTATTGAATATCCCAAGGAGTTGACTCAGTAAAAGACAACCAACCTAAAGACGTTGTGTGAGTTTTCACCACATGTTGGAAATGTCTTAGGATTGTCCTTGTTGGCAGATAACTTCAAGTTTAGTCTTAATAATGACGGCCTTTAATTTCTTCAAAATGACAAATCTAACGAGTAGCAAGTAAGTTCGTTAAAGTTGAAACTTGAGATAGCAAGTGAGTGCATTAAAATTTTTTTAAGGCGCATTAAAAATAACAAGGGATTGCATCATTATGAGGGAATCAACATAAAGACCTTATGTGACTTTCCATTACATGTAGGAAATAACGAAGGATTGTCGTAGGTACAAGATAACTTAAAGGCTAGTCTCAATAACTAAGACTTTTAATTCTTCGAAATGACAAAACTAATGAGTAGAAAGAAAGTTCAATAGAATTGGAACTTGAGGAGTATAAGTAACAAGTAAGTTCTTTAGAGTTCTTTAAAGGCTCATTAGATATACCAGACTGTCTCAATAGGAAGCAAGCAACATAAACACCTTGTGTGAGTTTTCACTACATGTGGGAAATGTCAATGGATTATCCATGGTGGAAGACAACTTAAAGGCTAGTCTTAATGACTACAATCTTTGATTTCTTCAAATGACAAGGCTAATGAATAGAAAATAAGTTTGTTTGAGTTGAAACTTGAGGGGTATGAGTAGCAAGTAAGTTCGTTAGAGTAGGTGCATGGATATACCAAGGAGTTGTTTCGGTAGTAGGCAACTAATATAAAGATCATATGTAAGTTTCGATGATGTTGTAAACACCAAGCGATTGTCCTCGGTAGAATATAACTTAAAGGCAAGTCTTAATGACTACTAACTTTACTTAATTAGAGATGAAAATGTGAATGAGTAGCATGTAAGTTTGTTAGTGTTGAAAATTTAGGTGAATGATTTCATCTTAACAATTTTTGTATCATGGGAAGTAGTTGCATGTCATTAAAAACACCTTGTGATAGAGCAGTAACACTTTAAAGAAATCGTGAGCGATCAATTGTACCCATTCTAATTTGATCGTATCACTTTATTATTCATTATTTTTGTAATAATATTACGTTCATATGTACCATTAGTCTGTATACATATTTTCACAATTTATACATTATAACTAACATTTAATGTTTGTAAAATGGAGGGGGGCAAAGTATAAAGTAACCTTTTAGAAATCAAAAAAATAAAAAAAAAAACATGTTCTAAACTATCATGTCATTTTAAATCATGTATCTACTAACCAAGAACAAAAGTGTTGAACTTTAATTATATCATATTTATAACTAAGGGCCTGTTCTGTATCACTGAAGTCAATTACTGAAAATTTTAACTTTACTGAAGCTTCTTGAGGTTTGCTCAAGCTTATTGAAACTTATTGAATTTTACTGAAGTTTGTCAAAGCTTACTTAAGTACTTAACTTTAATAATCCAAAATATTATTCATCGTCATCTTCAACATCACACACCATCCACTTTCCACTCACTCACTTTCCAGCACCATCACAAATTCACCATTACTCTCTACTCCCACTCTCCTCACTCTCCACCAATCTCTACCTCCATCACGCACTCTCCGACACTCTATACACTTATCACTAAATCTCCACCGCTCACCATCATCTACTCACAGTTCACGATCAATACCCCTGCCTTTACCCACTCCTCACACCACCACCACCACCACCCCACTCCCGCAACTTCATTACCTCACCACTCACTAATACCCACTCATTCATCACACCTACTACCGTAAAATGAATAGAAAATTATAAATTTGGTTGAATTAATTTTACTAAACTTTAATGAAGTTTACTAAAGCTTGTTGAATTTTATTGAAGAACTTAAACTTATTTATTGAAAATTTAAGAGATAAAGAACAAAGCCGAAGACTGTTTTTACCCCAATCTAAAAACTCCTACTAAACTTTAATGAAGTACTAAAACTTATTGAATTTTATTGGAAGCTTACTGTACTTAGCTTATTTACTGAAATTTTAAGTGATAAAGACTAAAGTGAATGCCTATTTATTAATTGAAGTCATTTGATAAAATGTCTCACATCGCTTTGAAGAAAGAAAGTGATGAAGTTTAAGGTTTACTGAAGTTTAATATTCTAGCATATCGTCTAGTACATATATTTGAATAAAGAGCAGTTCCACCCATCAAAGCGTTAGAGCAAATATGAATAGCCACAAAGTCCACATAAAGGTGGGACTAGATATTAGATACCTAGATGCGAAAGGTGTGGAATCGAACTAGCGTCCTCTTGGTTGAAAGTCAAAAGCTAAATCAGTTGATCGACTATCTCTTCGGTAATTTATTTACTGAAATTTTAAGTGACAAAAATTAGAGCCTAGACTATTTTTTTACCCAAACTAAAAAACCCGACTAATAATTTTTTTCCAAAAAATCTACCTGGAGTAGCTCGGATAGCCTATACATTGGCACCGTCCCTGGTGGTTGGGGAGGTTTAGGGTTTATGGTTGTGGTGGAGGTTTGGAATTTATGTTTAATTGCCATAATGGAGGCTTTTATGTATGTTGGGTTGAAATCATTCAATATAATGTCTCAGGGTGGGATGATGACGTACCAGGCGGGAGCACAAGTGCCGGCTTATATCCCTATGCCTATCCAAGCTACAAAATCACCTTAAGAAAATTTATTTTTGATCCAAAATTATCTATGAATATAAAGTGTTATTAAAAATAGGGGAAAAGTACAAAAAATATTATGCGCTATCGTATCATTTCAAATCAAGTACCGAATTATATAAATAAAGAAAAAGTACAAAAACATAAATTGAACCATTGCCCACTTCAAATCAATTATGGAACTATCAAAATTGAATTTTTTTGATGGTTCGTTCTTGAATTGAAATTATTTATCAGTTTTGTTATTGTATTGAAAATTGTATAGTTAGGTATCTGAATTAAAAATTTAGTAGTTTAATATTTAATTTAAACTTTACGATATATTTTTGTATTTGGGGCGTCCTAGGCTGTGAGAAGATAATGATTTCATGACTTTTTATGAGTGTCAGATTTGCTGGGACCAAAGTTTGGATAAAACAAATTGCAAAAAGCCATGCTCTGAGAGTTGTGGTGTGTAATTCCAACAGCTTAGATCCAAAAAACATTAATCAGAGTCTGCGTTGTGCATGCACAATGTATTAATCACTGGTTCACTCATGCATGTTTAAATTACAATTACCTGGAAAAACTGTACCTAAATTGTTGCTCCACAACATTACACGACTTGATCCAAAAGCAATGTCTACACACCCATTTACGAGGGCCGGCCAACCGTGAAGCCCATGAGGAAGCCGTCTCAAGCCTGACAGTTGAGAAGACACAATTTTTTTTTTCTTTTTCTACTCTCTGTCTCTCTCTTCCGACTTCGATTTCTCTTATGAGTTCCGACTTCCGAAGCTTTGCTTCAAGCGACAAGCCTTCTGAAGAACTGCCCACCTTTTTTAACTTACTTCCGGCATTTTTTTCACAAACCGTTACTATATTTTTAAAATTCAGAACACTGACTGGATGCTGACTTAGCACTGAGCTGTACAAAATAAAACAAATCGCTATTAAAAGTAACGACTTGAGTCAAACCGCTATTCTCAGTAGGGGTTTGTTTTATTTTGTACTCCCCAACAGGTTTCTTCCTCAATTCCTCCGCTCCCCTTCCAACGCCCTCCAAATCTCGGCAACAATGGTGCTGGTGGCCATTTTCTTCCTGCCACCAGAATCATGTCCAGCTCCAATACAAGGGGAAGCCTTCATCCCGATAGACAGCCTTCGCCCCCGGAGAAATGAAGTCCTCCTGCCTGCAGGCGATGAGAAGGCTCCATGTACTTGGACGGAACAACAATTTCGGGCTTTTTGGAATGTGAATTCCTTCTACTCTCGTCCTTAGCTGCAGCTAATTAAGCTTGGGACTATGTACTTTGATGGAACAGGAGAAGCAAATCTCTTCGATGAACTTCCTCCAGCACGCAAGGGATCTTTTTAGCAGAATTTACAATTTTTCTCTCTACAGAAGCAGATCTCTTAAAGCGCGGGAGATGAGAACCTCTGAGGCTTCTTCATTTCTTGGAACTGAGCTGTGCTTCTTCATTTCTTTCGGTAGCAGCCTTCCCAACTTTCCCTTTACTCTTCATCATCTCGCATTCCGAATCTATCTTCTGTCAAGTAAATAAACAACAAACCGTTAGTGGGAGTAGCGGTTTGACCGGTTTGATTCAAGACGCTACTCCCAATCGTGGTTTGTTTTATTTAGTACAGCTCAATGCTTCGTCAGTATCCGGTCAGCGTTTTGAATTTTAAAAATACACAAACCGCTTTTGGGAATAGCGACTTATGAAAAAAATAACATTTCGAAAAATAAGTATTTTCCTTCGTTCGAGTATTTTTCTTGACGGCTCACATCCGGAGAGTTGTGTGCAATTGAAAGAAATATTTGTCTTTATTTTGATCTTAAAGGTTTCAACCTTAGCAAAGTGTGAATCTGAAGCCTTACAGATTTTTTTTCTTTTCAGGGCCAACAGATATGGATGGTAAAACCACAACGTCATCATCCTCTTTGAAAGAATACTTAAAGAAGTACGTTAACAATGATGAGGGAGATAAAAAGAAGAAGAAGAAAACCAAACAGGCTACATCCAAGTCCAAGGTTCTTTTCGTTGTTGTGCGGTAGAAGGCTGTAAACCCTAATGAAGAAGAAGATGGTGATGACTCTGCCGGTGAGAATCGAATGATATTACCTTTGATCATCGCTGCTATAGAAGTTATCATTATCACAAGTACCCGAGTTGCTAATTTGTTTTCCTTGAGGAGAAACCGCAAGTTGATGAAGCGCTCATCATGAGGAGGTCTAGTGACAAAAGGTACGTCAAATATCTCAGCGATTAGGGTTCGATTCCTGATAGGTCCATAGCAGGGATTCTGATGGGGATTTTGGGGTAGAATAAGATATGAGAAGGATCTATTCATGGGCTAGCTTGGTACCCAAACCCTTATATTATGAGAAAATTCAAGTGAATACTGATATCATCTTTTCTGCAGATGATGAGATTGATAATGTTTCTGACATTGTTCACAACTTGAATAAGATGATGATGCACTAGTGCACTTGCACACATATCAATTCTACTACCATTAATCTCTTCATAATACATCCGCTTGTGTCTTTCGGAGAGGTATTGAGACTTGAGTATTGACTTGATCTCAACATTTATCACGAATTAATTCTTATAATTCAATACGAGACAATTACAAATAGAAAGTCACAATTACATTTACATTTACCATTGAAGTCGTCTTTCTTTTTTCTTCATGGAACTTTATCAACATTGGATCTTGAATTTGTGACAGGTCATGTTTCCGATTATGCCTAAAAAAGTCCCATAAAGTCAGATACATAAATAAAGTACACACTCGTCCTTATATATCCTTGTATTGTTCAATCCTTATACAAATGCATTGATTAAAATACTAAGGGAAATTTGATATAATATTTTTTTGTTTTCAGATTGTCAGTAAACATCCTTCTTTTCTTAAATATCATGTCCTATATATTTTAACTGTAGTTTGATTTGAAATGACGCGATAGTTAAAGGTATATTTTTATATTTTCGCTTTTTATATAGTTTGGTACTTATATTGAAAAAATGGTAATCGTTATTTGATTTTAAATGAGGCGATAGTTCATAATATGTTTTTGTACTTTTCACTATCCCTCAATATAAGGATTGTCATGTAATGTTACCATTATTTTTAATAATTCAATTATATTTTTAAAGGTTAAAGTTAATTATTAGCTCTCATCTCAAGCAAACATTTTATATCAAATTTCAACCATATGTTCACACAACTTTTAAAGAGTTGAATTTTATGCTTGACAATTTGCATAAGAAATCAATAATATATAATTCGGACATAACCACATGTTGTCAATACCAATCCAAAAGAAAATATTTTCCAACATTTGAAACATTTATATTATTTTCCATCATCGATTTGATATAATTTTACATCATTTATTTTTTAAGCTCGACGGACAACTTTCTCATCTCAATGATACGATAATGCCAATTAATGTAGTATCCACGGTTCTTGACGCAAAATAAAAGGATCATCGCGTTCGAAAGTGTTGTTTGCCAACCATGCACTGACCGGAACCAAGTACCACCGACACATGTTCCCGGCGCACATATCATGATCCTTCGAATATTTATAGGCTTTGAAAGACCTGATCTCATTCCCCCATCTCACCTCACAACTACAAGAGGTACCAAACCTTCTTGTCTGACATGGGTATTCATAGTACGCGTTAAATTCGACTTGCACTGAATCGCCTAAAGTCTTACCTTTCTCGCTGCAACGGATAAAAGCGAGATTTATTGTAGAAAGCCAATTAATAAGTTCCAAGGTGACTGTGGTGCATTCAGACTGCCAAACAAAAAATAATAAAATGAAATTCACAACCACATTTGCACTCCTTTTAGTAGGCATTTTATTTATATTGTAGAATTTGAATTCTATTTATACAAAAACTCAACCAAGAAAAAAGTTAACTAGTAGAAAAGTCTTTGTACCAAACGGCAACGAATTAACACTCTTTTGACATAAAAAAAAGCCTAAATAAAATATATTACAACTTTTCACTAAATTACTATTGGTCGGCCAAACTAGAAAAGTTAAAATTTGAGCTCATTTATTTTTTCTAGAAAAAAAAATGAAAAAAAAAAGAGAAATAAAATTTGCTAACAATTTTTTACTTTTGTTTTACCAAAAAGTATAGTTTTCGATGAGAAAATATCTTGCAAAATTCTGCGCGCATTAATTATAAATTAATAACTTTGTGATCTTCTCAATATTTTTGTGGTTTATCAATATATTATATTCATGAATTTAAATACAGATTAAATTTAATTTCGGTATGTTTTAATCCGGATTAGTAAAGGTAAATACATCGACCTCAAAATGATGTAGTATGGATGTTAAAACGACGCAGTTTTATTCGAAGAAATAAAGTCGTATATTCAAAATATAAATGACGTTGCATCATAATCAGCTTTATTTATTTGTGATGCATTGGATCGCATTCCAATATAAATAAATTAACATTAAATTTATTAATATATATTAAAATTCCTGGTGCACATTTAATTGAAATTTCCTTTGAAAGTATTAACCTTTTTTCAAATTTTAATTAGTCTGAAGGCCGAAAATTAGGTTAATTATATGTTTGCTTACCTCCTACCATTTAAAACACAATCCGCGTCTCAATTTTTGATAGAATATATTTTTTTCTTCATTTTTTCTGCTTTACTTGCACATTATACACATTCTTTTTTAAGCTCGACTAGTGAATCTCATCTCGATGATCTGATACAACATTTTTGTTCGACCCAATATTCTTGTCCTTTAAAGACTGTGTTGGATCCTGAGGATCATGTACCCCGTATGATTTTGATGATGACAACACTCGACTAACACTTTAAGTTGAGTGTGTAGGAACCTGTGCCAGGATGTGAACATCTGATGGACAGAAGGACTCTAAGTCAGAGAGTTAGGCGAGGGACAAGAACCTGTGTTGGACACAGAGGGACTTGAAGGAAATGAAGTCAGAACCGAGTCAACCGAGCAGTTGCGAGAATCTCGAAGATCCAGATTTGATAACGAGAATCTCGAAGATCCAGATTTGATAACGAGAATCTCGAAGATCCAGATTTGATAACGAGAATCTCGAAGATCCAGATTTAAGGAAGTTGATCCGAAAATCTCGGAGGTCGTGATCCTGATGTATATTTTGGTTGCACATTAAAAGGATATGCATGAAGCAACCAAGACACACACACACGAACGAACGGAGATAGTTCAGAGAAGGAAGGCAGAGCAGAAGCTTGAGTAAGACATCCGTGCATCAAGAGCTAGCCTTTGGAGTGTGAGAGACGAGTGGACGATTCGGGTAATCGTTGGAGGTACTTGTCTCTGGAAGTCGCGATTGGTGATCCGGGATCATCAGGCATAGGTGACTTGATTTTGTGATAGTTAGCGATACTATTACTTGTGTACGAATATTGTAAGTATTTGTACAGTCTATAGATTAATAAAATAATCTTTAGACGAATTCCGCTGTGCATTGAAACTCTGAGGTACACGTACCTGCAAACTGAGTTTAGGTCCCTAACAGTTCCTATAACTAGTTTTTGAACTAATCACGATCCCATCAGACTGACTTATCGTGAGGGGAGTTGTCGGCCAATGCTGGTCCTTCTGAAGCAAATACCATCTACACCTGTTCGTGCAAATACTACGTCTTTTTCTTTTAGCCATTTGATTTGAACTCGATTGACCACTTTCGTACATTATCTAAATTTTGGGAAAGAGATTCAGCACATTACAACAAAAATATAATTAATTATAACGTGACATCGTTTTGTATTCTTAATTTATAATATGACAACAACACAAGATATCATCTAAAAATATTGGTTTTAACAAAAACCGCACCATTTTAGAACACACGCTTCCACTTCAAATTTAATAGAATGCGATTACAGTCCTCACCTATTATGTATTTTTTATTTTTTAAATATACATCCATTTTTTTGAACCTTTGACTTTCCAGTTTCTTGTCTCTATGATCCCGAAACAAAAAATTGATTAATCCATTCGTCTTGACGTTTAAAGACCGAATTTTTGCTAAAAAGTAGGATTTGTCCGCCAACGCCGAACCTTCTAGAAGCAAATACGACTTGCACTTCCTCCCACAAATATGACCATCCTTGCTATATCTATCGGCCTTGAAATATAGGTTCACATTTCTCCATCTCACTTCACATTTACATGAGGTGCAACATTTTTGTTCGACAACGATATTCATACGTGTCGTTAAAGTTGACCATTACTAGTTCATCTAATATCTAACGTCTATTACCGCAAGTATTGTAAACTACATGACTCCCATAGAGCCGGTTATGAATTTCTAAGGCCACTAAAGAGCTTTCCGAATGCCAAGAAAGTGACATTAGGAATAACATCACAACAATATTTGCACTCTTTTTCACAGTCATTGTATTTTGCGGTCTATTTTGCATTTAATCTAAATGATATATACACGGAAATTGCATTGAAGGAAAATGCTAACTTCGATGGAAAATTAGTTGTCTAAAAAGGTAATCATATTTTTGGCATCTATTTAATTTTGGGCCATGTTTGTTAAATTGGGAAGAAAATGACGATGAATTCTCATTTTTTTCATTTAATTTGAAAGATGTTACACACGTCAATGTAAAGAGCATCGTATGGCGCAAAATTAATGGACTAAGAAGTTGAGACTTTATGGTCAATTTGACCTTGTGTGAGTTTTCATAATATGTGGGTAAGATAACTTAAAGGCTAGTCGTAAAGACTACGACCTTTAATTTCTTCGAAATGACAAAGCTACTGATTAACAAGTAAGTTCATTAGGGTTAAAACTTAAGTATTTGATTAGCAAGTAAATCTGTTAGAGTTTCTTAAAGACGCATTAGTACCAAGGGTTGCCTCACTAGGAGGCAACCAACATAAAGACCTCGTGTTAGTTTTCACAATATATGAAGAACACAAATGGATTGTCCTTGGTAGAAAATAATTTAAAGGCCAGTCTGAATGACTACAACATTTATTTCTTCAATATTACAATGCTAATGAGTAGCACTTAAGTTCGTCATGGTTGAAGCTTGAGGTGTGTGGTTTAACTCAGCAATTGTTGTATCATAGGAAGCAATTATTTGTCATCCAAAAGTGCAGGATAAGGTTGGTTTGAGCGTTTTGGAAGAAATTTAACATATCATGCAAGAGAGAGCTTCTGCTGCAATTTCATACATACACTGATGGACCAAAAATATAATAATGGAAAGCAAATGATTGAAGAAGAAAATGGTGACTTCTAGGGCCATGTTTTTCTTTTTGATTTTTCTCATACAAGATTTTCATTCTCTCTCTTCGTCTGCTTTCTTTCTCTGAGAGTTTCATATTGAAATTGTGTGTGTGATTAATCTTGTTCTAGTTAATCTGCAAGTTTACCTTATAGGATAAGTTTCGACGGAACAAAACTAATGGGGAATGTAAAAAAACAAAACACTCGATATGTTGCCCGATTCGGCACAACAGCCTACGCTTGGAGGACTTGACCAAAGTCTAAGGAGAGCAATTCATTATATGAGTTCAATGTACAAAGTACAGTGCTTATCGAGATTCACCCAAGCTCAAGCGATCTTACTTTTACACTTCTAGTGAACGCAAACTAACCCTATATTTTCTCTTTTTTTATATTGGTTGGTACTTGTATTGAAAAAATGTTAGTTCGTTACTTGATTTTAAATGAGGCGGCAGTCATAATATCTTTTTGTACTTTTCACTATCCCTGAGTATTAAGGATTTTCATGTAATGTACCTTATTTTTGAATATTTAAAATCAAAAAATTTGAATGTTAAAATTAAATTATTAATACTCATTTCAAGCAAACCTTTTATACCAAATTTCAACCATATGTTCACACAACTCTTAAAGAGTTGAATTTTATGCTTGACAATTTGCATAAGAAATCAATAATATATAATTCAGACATAACCACATGTAGTCAATACAAATTCAAAAGAACATATTTTCCAACATTTGAAAGATTTATATTATTTTCCATCATCGATTTGATATAATTTTACATCATTTATTTTCTAAGCTTGACGGACAACTTTCTCATCTCAATAATACGATAATGCCAATTAATGTAGTATCCACGGTTCTTGACGCAAAATCAAAGGATCATCGCGTTCGCGAGAGTTGTCTGCCAACCATGCACCGCCTGGGATCAAGTACCACCGACACTTATTCCTGACACAAATATCATGATCCTTCGATTTATAGGCTTTGAAAGATCTGATCTCATCGCCCCATCTCACCTCACATCTACAAGAGGTACCAAGCCTTCTTGTCTTACATGGGTATTCATAGTGAGCTTCAAACTCGACCTGCACCGGATCGCCTAAAGTCTTTACCTTTCTCGCTGCAATTGATAAATGCTGGATTTATCGTAGAAAGCCAGTTATTAAGTTCCAAAGTGACTGTAGTGCATTCAGACTGCCAAACAAATGACAGTAAAATGAAGTTCACACCCACACTTGCACTCCTTTTGGTAGGCATTTTATTATACTATCGAATTTGAATGCTAGTTATACACAAATTCAACCAAGGAAAAAAGTTAACTAGAAGAAAAGTCATTGTACCAAACTCTTTGTACCAAACGACAACGAATTAACACTCTTTTGGCATGAAAAAGAAACGTCTAAATAAAATATATTACAACTTTTCACTAAATTACTATTGGTCAGCCAAACCAGAAAAATCAAAATTTAAGTTCATTTATTTTTTCTAGAAAATATAATGAAAAAAAAAAGAGAAATAAAATGTCACGCATAACAATTTTTTACTTTTTTTTTTACCAAAAATTATAATTTTTGATGAGAAAATATTTTGCAAAATTCTGCGCGCCATATTATTTGTTTACCACATCTCAAAATTGTTGCTCCACAACATTACAGGAAAAGCAGTGTCTACACACCAGCTAAAACCATTTACATTCTGGTTATAATGTAGAGAGAGAAGCTAACTATGTGAGCCACAGAAACTGCAGATGTCACTTGTTGGATTCAGGATTTGGGCCGCTGGGAACTTCATGAGCAGAAGATCTGAATGATGTGGGAGTAGGGTTCGGAGAAGCAGAGGCTGGATTCATTTTGGGATTTGGGTGGAAGTCCATGGTGGAGTAGGTTGAAGATGAGAGAAGAAGCTTTCTGGCTGATGATTCTGTGAAGAGAGAGGCAGGCATTAATGGATGATGAGTACAAGACAGGAGCAGAAGAAGATCAAAACAGAGCAAAGCTTTATACAACAAGGATGATGATGCTGCTGCCATGGAGGAACCAGAAAGAAAAGAAAGAAGCCACGCCCCACTGATCCACAAGAGATCAATATCCATTAACTTCTTTCAAAGCCTCTCACTACAGAGAGAGAGAGAGAGAGATAATCTGGTGGCACAGAAGAGGGCTTTGTGTGTATGATGAAAGCAGCCTTTGAATGAAGTTTTGCAGAGATATTAAACTGATCCTTTGTTGTCTTATGAAGAAGACATATAGATGCCTCAAATCCCATCAACTGAATGAACTCTGAAATAATGCATGTGAAAGGGTCCACCCTCACTTATTCACTCATTTTTTCCAGGAAGATGATGAAACCCATTGACACAGACAAGTCAAACAGAAGCTCGAGGAGGATTGGCTGGCTAGCTAGCTATATAACCTTGAAGCATTTGCCTAAACATATACCACCACCTATATAGATAGCGAAACCAAAGAACTCCCCAAGCGAAATGTGATATCAATCCCTCATAAATGTCAAACTGAAGGAAAATCAGAAACTAGCATCCAACAACATAATACCATGGGTCCTGAGTTCATCAAGTAATTGTAGTAACAACATAAGAATATGTTCAACTTGTTCCAACATACAAAATTATAGATGCCAACCCCAACACAGAATTGAGATTGTGTCGTCTTAAACTGCCTGTATCTAATATAACATTTCATTTTGCGCCAGATAAATGAGTATTTGCTTATACCAATGAACCAGTGATCAGAGAAAAACAATAGATTATATGGTACACTGAAACATTCAACACTGTAAAACCGACACAAGAGTATAAATTGGGAGAACAAGTGATGTAAAGATAACAACAACCTTATTATTATAAGTAATCAGCATATGGATCCAGCATTTCAGATAAGGGCGTGCACTGCAATAGGTAAGTTTACCGGGCATCTCTTGAGAGATGATTGATTTCGGTTGCTGCTGGCCTTGCATTGCATAACTCATCAGCACTATCTCCCCTTTCAAAAACACCAGCAGCACCCATTCCAGTTCCTGAAGTTTATTTAGAAAAGGAGGCGATGAAATCTGGTGATAAAATACCATACACAAACAACATATCAGCAGACATATGGAGTCGTTTTATTGCGTTCACCTATGCACATTGAAATAACTCCAAAGCGGCAGTCTTTTCCACGACGCTTCATCTCATGCAACAAAGTGGCGACACATCGAGCACCTGAACAAATTATACAAGGATTATTGTCTCATCCTAGGAAGATCAGAGAACTCAAAGTTTCAAGTGCAAGAAAGCAGTTACCAGTAGCACCCAAAGGATGGCCAAGCGCCATGGCGCCTCCATTAACATTAATCTTAGATGGATCTAACTCCAACTTCTTGCGGCAGTACACAAATTGTGAAGCGAATGCCTAAACAGGAGGGATGCAAAATTTAAGGAAAGTTGAACTGGGTTAGAGTTATAAACTCCAGCTTATGGCAAACTTAGGGAAGAGAACAAATTAAGGGGGGCTCTTAACTCCTCAACTCCTACCTCATTTATTTCAAATAGATCTATGTCATCAAGCTGAAGGCCGGCCGCTTTAACTGCAGCTGGAATCGCAACAGCTGGACCAATACCCATGATGGCCGGATCGACACCAACAGCTGCAAAAGTCCTGGTTGTAGACGTGACAACATTAATACATATTACCAGATAAACCTTTAATAAATAACAATAATATGAGAAAATACCTAAATACACCAAGAATAGGGAGTCCTTTCTGGAGAGCAATACTTCTTTTCATGAGTAGAACCGCCCCAGCACCATCAGTCACCTGGCTGGAATTCCCTGAAGAAAAATAAATAAATAAACGTCTGAGACATTGCTCAATCATGACAAATATAGGAAACTGGCTCAAAATGATAAAAATGACGCACCTGCAGTAGTGGTTCCATCCTTCTTAAAAACAGGCTTAAGTTTTGCCAGATCAGCTACCGAAGCATTAGGCCGAATTCCATCATCCGCTGATACTGTAATGGGTGTCTCTTGCCCAGTTTTCGGATCAACTATCTTTTTCATATAAGATAAAAGAACGGCAACCACCCAATTTAATTTCATACCAATCCACATAGTTATATTCACATAAAGTACAAAATAATATTTACCTTAGTCGCCACAGGAATTATCTCATCTTTGAATTTGCCAGTAGCCATAGCTAGGGCTGCCTTCCTATGAGACTCAACCTAAGAAACAGAAACATTGCGATCAAATTTCCAACCAACTTTTCCAGTAAACTTGGAAATATTGGAAGAAACTTACAGCAGCCTGATCTTGTTCCTGTCTAGTTACACCAAACCGTTGGGCTACATTTTCAGAAGTGACACCCATCGGAAGAAGACAATTGCGTGCCTGCTCGAAGGCCTTCACCTGTCAAAATATAAGCCTGTTAAAAAATGAATTTTTTTATTCATATCCCTAATTAAATCATAAAAACCAAGTAACATTACTTTCGGATTCATCTCTCCATCCCATGACATTGAATTCGCCGTCATTGATTCCAAACCCGCCCCAATACCTTATATAACATGAAAACCCAAGCATGAAGCCATAGATCCCAAAACGTCACAAATACAGGTGATTCAAACTATACGCACTGACCTATGTCATAAAAGCCAGCTTTTATGGCTGCAGCCACATCTGCCACTGCTTGTAGTCCTGATGAGCATTGCCTATTCACAGTTCTCAAAGGAACAGTTTCTATAGAGCACAGAACAGTTTTTCAATACAAAAGCAGATAATTTTATCTTTCAAACAAAAAAAGATAAGTATACAAGATCTGAAAAGAAATGGACCTGGAAAACCAGCATAGAAAGCAGCCATCCTGCACTCAGTAGCCCTTTGAGAGCCAGGCGCCAGAACCGTTCCAACAACAATGTCCCCAACTTCACTTGGGTTTATCTTTGTGTTCTCTATCAGTCCCTACATGTATTAGATTACATCATCGATCATTTCAGTATAGAAACAAAAGTTACAAAAAAAAAGCCTATATGAAGACTCCAGCCACCATATACACATTACCTTAAGAACAGTGGCAAGCAGCTCATCTGCATGGGTATCCTTGAAGCCCCCTCGTTTGGCCTTACACAGTGGAGTCCGGAAGGCCCTGGTTTCATTAATCCAAGTAATTAATTTCTTTATAAAATGAAAATAATTCAAATAAACAAACAAACCCGGTTGTAGAGAAAAGGCAGCAAAACTTACGCGACAATGACAACATCATCCCCAAAGCTGGCGTTCCTGTGATACGCAGCACTATCCCCAGCAGCACACACCGATGCCTAAAAATTTCTCAAAAATCAAATTCCTCAATCCGATCCATCACTGATCTAAAGATCTCCAGTCACTTCCAGATCAAATCATCATCAAAGCCCTAATCGTTCAAATCATCTAACCAAATACGAGCGACGCGTTCTATAATTCACCAATCGAAAATCAATTCAGCGAGATAACAACCAACCACCACATGTAGCGTTCAATACGATGAATCAACAACACGACGAATCAAAAACATGAAAAATCGCGCGAGGGAGGGAGAGAGGCATACAGAAAGAGCGGATTCGGAGGCCGAGGAAGGAGCGAGGTGCTGGAGGAGGATTTTCTGACGGTTGAGGGCTCTCTCCATGGCTGCTGCTGACGTCGTCGATGGATCGGAAGCTGATCTGAATGGAAACAAGAAGAAGAAAGACGATACGGAATTCCGCTTCCTCGTATTTATAAATAACAATAAAATTAAATTAATATTGTAAACTAATTTTATTTATTCATTTTTTACTTGTAAAATGATTATTTTTTCGCAAATGATGAGTAAAGAAAATGATATATTATTTTACTTGATTTGATTTTTATGAATAAATATTAAAAGAGCATGGGAAGACGGCAGAGGATAAAAATGAGAAAGGCGGTGAGCTTTGTCGCTATATCCTCAATTCATATGTTTTACACGAGTTTAATTATAATCGATTTTGAAATGCGTGCCAGCATACGAAGCCGTGCCCAACACGTAAAATGAAACAAGAAGCTGATATTTAAAGAACTCTATACCGAGATCTTCCTCAGGAGCCTTGCATTACAAGTTAAGTTTTGTATGTAGTCTGCTGGGTTTTTTTGACATGGCTCGTAGTCTTTGTGCGATCTCTGTGAATGTTGGTCGAGCTGTTGGGTCAGCAGACCAACATTCTTCCATCAGTGCTTTCCACTGCGAATCGCAGCAGCGTTGAGGGATGGCTGGTCTGAGGGTGTTGCTCACAATCCCGCCTGAAATTGAAATTTGGAAATAATAAGACAAGGGAATGGATGAAGGTTGGGTTTGATTTGGTTTAAACCTATAATGGCGCCACAATGCATGCCCGCGTATGGTTCCTCTCCAGTCAGGAGTTCCCATAACGCGATACCAAATGAGAATACATCAACCTGTCCGAAGATCATTTACTGGATTAAATTGTGCACCAAGAGAAAATTAAATGGAAGCATCTCTAATAAAAAATACTAACCTTCTCCGAGACCTTATTGCTGTTACCATGTAGAAGCTCAGGGGCCATCCATGGAAGGGTTCCCCGGACACCTCCCGTGACAAGGGTGTTCCGTTTGATCCTGGACAAACCAAAATCTCCAACCTAGAAATAATAACCATCTCCGGATAATTATTAAAGTTTTCCTGCAAAATATCTCTAAGAAATGAAATTATCAGTGGCCAAAGACAAAAGAGCATAAATCAAACCTTGCAAATGGGTCGTTGTGGATCCCTTAAATTCACAAGCAGATTGTCACATTTCAAGTCAAAATGCACTATGTTTTTCAAGTGCAAATATTCCATTCCACATGCTGCATCAGTTGCAATCAAAATCTTCCTCCGGCGGTCAAGCGCCCTGCATTGAATTGTCAAATATTATTTACCAATATTGATAAGTAATGGAATCCGTAAATTCCTTGTGCAAGATGGTCTAATTCTACAAACCTGTCTTTCCTTGTTAATGCATGCTTTAGCGAACCAGTGACCATGTATTCTGTGACAGTGGCCAGTGTTCCTCCGGGTCCATTAGGAACCACCCCGTAAAATGCTAGCACATTTGGATGGTGAAGCTTTGATAGTATCTGAGCTTCTCTCCAGAAGTCTTTTGTCTGTTTGAATAAGCCCAACCGGATTAAATTTTCCACACAAATAAATACACGGCTCATGTACAACTGTATGAACTTCAAGTGAACTTACTAAGATAAGTTTTGTCACTCTCAGTTGGATCATCAAATTATACTGTATACGTATGGTATAAAGACATTAGTAGAGGAACTCACCAAACGCTCTTGCTCGGATGATTTCCCATCAAAGCAGCTCTTTTTTATTCTTTTGATAGCAACATCCGTTCCTCTCCACTTTCCATGGTATACAGTTCCAAATGTACCAGAACCTAACTCTTGTAGCTCTTCCAGATCAGTGTGCTTTATAATCTGCATCAAATATTTAAACAATAAAGCTGGAATCAGGAATAAGAGTTCCATTGGTAAAGAAAACAGCACTAATAACATGTTCATCTATAACAACTACATAAGTTTATACGCAGCCTCTCCCATATTGGGTAATTGGTTCTTGAATAAAAAGTGAGTTCATTAAAAAAAAAAAGAGCTCTAGAAAATGACCACCCACGATAGAACAACACCTAACCAAACATATGCAGATTCTCTAAAAGCAACGACCCAAAAAACTTGGCACATGACATCCGGCCATCTAACAAAACAGAAAACACACTACCAGGCTACCAGACACTGATAGCCACTGCAGGCCATGTCCCTCATTTTAATTAGCCATTCGTAATAAACCCTAAAATGTTGCTCTTTTAAGTGCACAAAGTATTTCTAATGGATCAACAGAAGATTATACTGTCCCTATACAAAAAAATAATAACTAAGATTAGGATACCAAAAAAATTATTTTGAGAAGCGTACATCACTTTCTGCACATGAGAGAGACATGAAGTTACCACCTGCAAGCCATAAACTCCAGCTTCTATTTCAGCTATAGCTGCATCAGATGAGTCATTCGTTTCTTCTTCTTTTGTATCCTACAAATACACAATAGTTAGGTGACTTTTCACACAAACAGCATAGAAACTACTGACAATGAGTTGCTACCTCATATTTAGATTCTGATGCACTGTTTTTAGATGATTCTCTGGATGATGCACTTCCATTACTTAGCATGTCTTGCACAAAACTATCTGTGTGTAAGAATAATGGCTCATCAGGCAGCACAAGGCCAGTTTCATCTTTAATGAGAGCTGCGGATTCTGTAATATCACTATGCCAGTCATTAGAAGACTCCGATAATGAAATATGGGTATCTTCAGAGCGCAACCTCATGTTTGCATCTTTTTGACAGTCTTCGTGCTTTGCTACATGATGAATACTACATAAGGACGGATAGCATTCTTTCGTGTGGTACACCTCTTCAGTTGAAACTGCACTAATATGTAGAGCTTGAGATACGTAAACGTCATTTGGGGAGCCTGGAGTCAGTGTCACATATCGTTCGTCATCATACATTTTACCAGCTGAGGCATGACTTTCATCACTTATGTCATGATGTTGACAAGACTCAGCTGAGATATTAGATAATGCAGGCATGGGAGATTTTTCCTCTTCGAATTCTCGTGAATTAGCTGGCAAATGCTGTTTCTCGATGTAGTCACTTGATGCCTCACCATGATGTGGAAATACTGGGTCAGTGATCTTAACATTGGACCCATGTAAAACAATGAACCCGGCAGATAGACCCTGAACATTATCTGAGTGAGAATGCAGCTCCCTCTCTGTTAACACTGGCCTCTGAAAGTGTGAGGTAAAGGGGATAAAGTCTCTGTGAGGACTTAAATCATGGAACCGCGCCTCATGGGTTCTGTGTAGTTCTTGATTTTCCAAAGAGAATATGTTTTGATGGAGAGAATCAAACATCGTATCTGGATCGTGATTCTTATTATGATAGAAAGCAGCAGGGTCAATAAAATAAGAGTTTCCATATGCATGTTGTTCAAAAATGGTTGGACTAGCATTTTCACGTGCATCAGCGAATGGATGCTTCTCAGAATAGTGCAATTGGGATTTCTGAGAATCTCTGGGTTCTAGAGCAGCTGGAGATAAAGGAGGAGATGGATAGATAGTCCTGGTTGGAGTACGAGGAGAAACTGAGAGATGAGGAATGGGAGGCTCGCGATGAAGACCAAAACCATAATCTGGATAATGACCAACTTGACTCGCCACACTCAGCTCGATGGAGCTCTTTAGAGGGCTTCGATCTAGAATACCATTTACTGCAACAACATATTGACAATCATTATTCTGCGGAGTATGTTTCGATTCAAAAGAATGTGTAGTTTCTGAGTCACCCAGGGGAACGAGAAAAATTCTTAATCGGTGGCAACCCTCAGATTGTGAAAGTTCAAGATGTTCCTCTATCATGTGGTGGAGGTCTTCATCAGAAGAGACCGAAATTAGTGAATCCAGGTCTTCCCCAGGGAGCTGATACTTCATAGTATGAGGCTGCTTGAAAATTTCACTGGTTTTCTTGACAAGTTCAGCAAAACTGTATATTTTCCTGATGGATATTATCCTTGTTTCTCCACCCACATATCTGAGCTTTCCATCAGTTGGCCTTGGCAAAATTCTTCCACCAAAGCTACACAGAAGTTTCATTTTGGGAGCAAATGAGGACTTTGCTTTTTCTGTTTGAAAAGTATAATGTGATGCTGGTGAAGCCATTACATGAAACGGAGAACTTGCTTGTTGAAGATATTGATATTCATCTGGAACTTTATCAAACATGCTCCCCATGGTGTTAGGATCCCATTGATGGTTCATGTTATCCAAGAACGCATAATTTTCCCTCTGCCTATCATATTCGAAATTTCCATCCAAGTCTTCGTGCATGGCTCCATGTGGAGGAACCTGATCCATGCATCTCATGATTGGAATAGGTGGCGGCGGACTGGGGCGATCTCTCATGAATTTTCTAGAAAACTCTTCACCTGTCTGTGAACAAGCATCATGTTCATCATCATCCGACAAATAAACACTCCCTAACGTACTGTATCCTAAATAGTTGCCTGGAGGAGGCGAGCCAATGTTTCCACTCTGCTCCCTTCTCATTGTTTCCAAATGCCCGGAAATGGCTTGGCCACTAGAAACAGTGTCCAAATAGATTGTCACCAAATCCTTTATCCCAAAATCTCCTTCTTTTCATCTTATCATTTTTCTCACTCATCCCCTGACATAACGTCAAATTCGAATTCAATCAGCGTAAAATCAAACCCAATTCACCACAGCATCAACCTCACCAAATCTTGCCCTGACATCATTCTCTGATGAGCAACACCTAATACATATTTTTGCAAACAAAGCTAATCAATTAACACAAATATCAACACAAAATGCACTCAATCAAGGTTAATCAGAATATCTTGAATCACACTATCCAATTCCTAAGTCATATGCAAAACATTTCACAAGCAGAATATTAACAAAACAAAAAAATTAGGGCACAACAGCAATCGCGTGAATCATACCTGTAAGCTTCGTCATGTATCCATCCGCGTCAAAATTCGAGCTTCGGACGCCGAATCCGGAGGTAGAGAGAGAGTTGATGCGGGCCGGTCCGGAGGGAGACCAAACGAGAAACTTGAATTGCCAAATTGAGTTTTATCGGAGAGAGATTGTCGGGCAAAGAGACAAATTCGGATCGCATGAATGGCGGAAAAGCTCCGTTTCTATGGGAATAGAAACTGTGCATCACCATTTTCGGCACCGTCGAGTTTTTCGCTGCATGCATCAGCGCAGAAGCCAGCAAGCGATGAAGCCGAAGCAAGGGGCAGAATTAGAGACTATCTCAACCTTGAGGGGTTGATTATAAATATCTTCTAACTTAGGATTTACAAGGGCCATTTTGTCAATATCAACAATTTCGTCCCAAATTTTATTTTTCTGATTCGATAAATTAAATATATATATATATATTAATTCTTATAACTCCCACAATCAATCCGTACATCTTAATTCTCTACCACCTAAACTCTCCTGGTGGATTTCTTCTGCGTAGATCAGACCGGGTGCCGGTGCAGGACCCAGAAATTAAAGGGCATGAAAATGATCCTCATCATCTCCAGGATCAGCAATGTGACTTAAACCTCTGTTGCCAAGGCTGTCAGCTCTTCTGCAGTTTTAAGCAATGCGACTAAAGTCCCGACAGCTTTCAACATTGCTTGCGTTCTGTGATACAACAAAATGAATTTATAGAACGGTCTTGTCCTCTTCCTGTCAAAATCACCGAATACAACTATTTCTTTGTATAAAAGAATGAGGGGTTGTATATTATATTTTCGGCATAATAGAGAGATCACAATATGTTTTACCAGGGAGAGTGTGTTGCAGGTATCTTTGTAAGGTTGTCGTGATCAAATAAGTTTACTTGTTCTTCTCTTTGACGGTCCTCCAGGAAAGAGCTTCATTATCCAACCCAATACTCTCTCCACAACCTATGCAGTAAACATTATACCGGTTAGACTACTGCACAATCGCTAATTATAAATGCAAATTTTTGACAAATTAGAGGCAGAGAGAAATCTGAGGTTAGGCATCTGGAAATGAGACAAATCGTAAATTGTAGAAAACAATTAGTCGGTCGTATAAGACAATTACGGAAAAAGAAGATATTGATGCATTTTTCATGGCTTGGAAACCGAAAAATAGAGCTGGAAAAGCCAAATGATTGGTTATAACTTATAAGAAGCATGAAAGGTAAAAATAAAATAAAAAGAATATTCAATTAGATTGTATTCTATAGATTGATACCTCATCCCCTTCATCTGCGTAAAGGATGGGGTTATCCATAGATGAGGAATCAGGTTGCCTTGATGAAACATTTTGCCCAGCCATACTTTGAGCAGTCAAAAGCTCTAATCTCTGTGTTTGAATCTCAAGTCTCTTAGACAACTCATTGTTGAGTTCCTTCAAAAAGAGTATTACCGAGTATTAATGCCAAATATTTAGCTCAAATTCAGTAGTCTGATAATGAAAAGCCTCGCACAATGGCAGACACGAAACTTACCTTCCAAACTAAAAAAAAGTGCGGTAAAATCTACATTGGGGAAAATGTGAGTATTGATAACCATTAGCAGAACTGGTTACCTTTTAATGTAATAGTGGATAATTTTGGTGTGTTTATCATAAAGAAAATAGCTCAAGGGGTGACACGGTTCTATCATCAACAATGGAGTCCGATTCAATATGACAGATGCTTTAGTTCTTGTGTTGTATGTAGTAAAGTGATCAAAAGAGCTTTTTGGTTTGATAGTTTGGAGAAGAACAACTTAGATGATCGTTTTAATTATTGTTACTTAACAAATGAAATAAAAGACAAACTGCTGGACAAAAGAAACCATCAAGGGCAAGGACAAATATAATATTTTCAAATTTTACCTTAAATTTGGAACGCTCGGATGATTCAACTTTTAGTGTTCTGATCAACTCTTCTTTCTCCAGCACTAACTGCAATAGATAAGAATGACTTCGTCATCCAGAAAAAGATTGTGGAACCCAATAATGATATTTATCGACACACATTCCACAACCATTTTTATATGATTCTTGTTTTTGACAGTAGTCATTCATTTTAATTGTCGAGAAATCAATTTTTTACATCCACGCATTAGAAAAGAAATACCTCTGACAACAATGCATTTATGTTCTGAATGTCTCCCATTTGATCGCCAGGAATAGATACAGATCCAACTTGTAGATTCACTTCACTATTTTCAAGGAAATGTGTAGAATTCAGGCCATTGATCTCGGAAGAAGATTCAGTTCTTCGCATAAGGGTATCTAAACTGTTTACTGTGCCATCTGGTTCTGCACTGTCTTCGTAAACTGTTATTGGCAAACAAACCCAAAAGGTATCAGCAGGTTGAAAGAAATACTCCATAAAACAAGTATCATAAGCTTATCTTCTTTACAGACTTATTTGCAATCAGAAGTTGCATCTAAAACACATGAATCATTAATAAGATTAAAAAACGAGCGTAGATCCAAAGAGTTAAATGGTAGTACTTTTATAAAAGAAGAAAACAACAAAAGACGCTAGTTTTAGCAAATACCTAGATCAACTGTTGATGTGGGGACATTTTTCTTACTGGGAGGACTATTTTTAACATTGGGACTTCCATTGGCAGACAATTTCCGAAGCTTACTTTGCAACATCTTTTTCTCTGTGAAACAGCAACAGCAAGATCACACAAGCACCCATATGTAATTCCCTAGCAGGGACAAACAGAGCTACTGGCAAAATGGAACCGCCTAGGTCCCTTTAGTTTGTTCTAGTATACATAAAGTAAGTTATCAAAAATATCTGGATAACATAAGAGTTTCTATTACCGATAAATAATATATTTAAATGGGTTTCTGGTTCTTTCAGGGAAGCTTTTGACAAGTTAATAACTATTGGGGTAAAAAAATGCAAACATGTAATCATGAATACCTTCTTGAAATGCAGCGATGCTTGCATGCAAATCTTGACGTTCTCTTTCTAGGCTGGACATTTTCTTCCTGTAAAACATTATGGATATTTTTTAAATCACTCGGCATGGACCATTTCCTATCTCAATCATTTATAATTATAGTTAGCAATAATCTACTTAGTGTTTATCAGGCAAATGATAATGCCACAATCATAAAATACCTAAGACTCACTTAGTTGAGACAAAAGTTGCCGATGGCCCAAGATGTCTTGACCACAGTTTTAGCCATAGGTAAGTAAAACATACGCACCGATATTTTTGTATATGCGATTGAAAATCAAATTGTGGAAATTCATCATGGTAAAGCAAGAATTATCAGCTTCATTATAAGAATTGTGAGTTTGGTTTCCACACTTAAAGTAAGAGCAAAACGTACTTCAACGAAGAAACCTCAGAAAGAGCAGTCTCTAATTGCCGCTCCAACTTCAGCTCATTAGATCTCAGCCTAAGGGACTGGAATAGAAGCAATCAAGAAACTTATGGATATAAAGCGAAACGTCTTCATACAACAGGACACACAAAAAATTACAGTGTGGTAATAAAGCAAAAATCCAAAATTCCGAAGGAAACACACCTTTTCTTCCAAGGAAATAACCTCCGAGGCCAGCAACTTGGCTCGTTCATCAGCAGCATTGCACTCTAATAAGGCATTACCATACTCACTTTTAATTGCCTCTAGTTCTACCTGAAAGGCAGCACATAATTACAGCTGCTAAAAACATCATCAAACGGGACTTAAAACTCTAAATGACATTTATATGGTCCGAGAAAATAGAATCACTCCATCTGAGGCATAAATCAGCTTATAGTATCAGACTATCCCTGCAGTGTATAAACATTTTATCTATATCATTATACTGATCAATTTACTTGGTTTCTTTTTATTTTCTCTCTTTTTACGGCCCTTAATTTTGGTATTTTAGGTATCTATCTTTTGAAGTAGGGGTTGACTGCTCTTTGGAATACCTATTAAATGTGCACTTTTGTTATTGTGACTATCTACTTATGAACTCACAGAATACATGAGTTCTAAAAAATACAAGGGACATCCATCATGATAAAAGTTAAATGTGAAGTACACAACTACTTTAAAAATTCTTTAACCTTCTTACATAGCAATATGAAAAGGAACTTTAAAGAATCAAGCTACAATACAGGGTGCTTAAAGGTTTACAACGGCTAATAAATTATAAAATTATAGGAGTAGCCAATCTGAATTATAGTCGAGGAAATTATCAAACTCCAATGGTATTAATTACAAATGTTTGCTGCTTATAGTGCGGTTGTCCATTACTGCAATAGCATAGATGAAATTCCATTTAAGAAAGAACTAACCAACTGTCCCCTAATTTCCTCCTGTAACTTCTCCATTTCAAACTTCAGTTGGTTGACAGCAGATCCCTGTATGTAAAGAAAACGTAAGAAACTAGAACTGTATATATAAGAACGGTGTCACTCCACACACTGTTTTTTAAGTAGTGTTTTTTATCTACACAAGAACTGAACCAGCATAAGAAAGTATTTTCCTTCAAGAAAAGTGAAAATTTACTGATTAATAAAATGAGGCACCAAGTGTTGCTGTTGCATGTTACCTGCTGGTTATAGCTATCGGTAAGGGAAGAATTTTCAGAAGCTAATGACTCTGCCAATGCCCGAGTAGCATCAACAGCTCTTTGTAAAGAGAATTTTTCTTGAGTCAAATCTTCAATATGCTGTTTGGAGATGAAAGATAACAAACAAAATATTCTGAATGGTACATGGATAATGCTGTGATATTTTAAATATTTCGTATTGATCACCTATGCACCAGCCACCAAGCAAAATAAAAAACATTTGAAATATCACACCTGCTCCAAAGCAGAGAAATCTTCATTCTGCTTCACACAATGGTAAGTGTTTTCATGTTCGCTCCGGTTCCCATTTGAAATTCCCTTGAACTGGTAGCTTCCATGATCAGAATAATTTGGGAAGTCATGTGATTTTCCAACTGCACCATCAGTACTTGAAGAGCCATAACTTCTAAGTGCTTCCACTGTGTTAGGCCCATGAGATGAATTTGTCAAATCAGGAGTATTAGATATATCGGTGTTGATTTGCTTTCTATCGACAGGCGAAGGAAATGGTATAGGAGATGATACTTTAATACTGTCAAGAAATGATGGACGGGACCTCCTACTGGTAGTTTTAGTTTTGGCTGAATCTGTGAGTGCATAGTCTGAAAAGCTTCTGTCAGATTTAAAATTAGAAGAAAGAGGTTCGGATTTTGCTGGAGGTGCACTGTAAGAAGTGGATAAAAAGCTAAAAGAATTACTGAGCTTTCTTTCTCCAAGAGAGATGCTAGAACCTTCGGGAGATATGGTAGTCACAGAATTCTGGCTATTCTCAGGCTGGCTGAAAATGAAACTTTTATATGTATCAACTTCACTTGAATTGTTGTTCTCATGGTATGCTGATTCCCGATAATAGTTAGGTTCAGCATTTGAATGCCACATCTGACGTCCATCAGAAATCCCAGATTCTTCATGGAGCTCTTTACTATTTAAGGTGGCCTCATAATCCTCTTTTGATTTATAACTCAAGGCCAGATTAAGTTTATGCTCCTGATCAGCTGTTTGAAGTTGGACGTAGGAACCACCTTCATTAAACGGAAGAGGTGGCACAGATTGCAGTTCATCTGATGAAGCTTGGACATTAATCTGGACTGGATCAGCTGCTTCTCTTCCGATGGGAATTGCATCCAGGGATTCATCAGTAAACCCATCCGCTCTATTTGATGGAACTACCTCATCTGGATGAGCTGGAAGCACTTGCATTGTCTTTGATGGTTGATTATCAGTAGTATCCCAAGACTGACGTGTTGATACATCATTTTTACCTTTTTCTAACGCTTTTTTTCTTCGAAACTCTTCCAGCTACAATGAACAAAACATGTAAGAAATGGCAGCATGAAACAACATATTGAAACATTACAAGCTAGATCAAGCAATTAGTGTGATATTCAATATGCAGTCAAGAGTGAACAAAACCGGATCAGCAGTTCAAGACCAGAGCCAGACAACCTCAACCAGTCAACCAGAGGTGTCAAATTTGGCATTACAGCATGATCTCCAAACCACCGAGTATTTATATATATCTCTTATGCAAAAGAAAATGCCAAAGAAAGAAAAGAAAAACACGGGGCGGGGTGTCAATTCATTCTTGCGTTGTGCTGACTATCAACAATTCACAAACACTGGACCTAGGTTTCAGAATCAAATAATCAAAACAAGAGAAACTTCCTATAATGCTACAAGCACCGCGTATTCATTTACATTGGTATCCTAGGGATGAACCTCAAAGACAACAAAACATTTCATAAAGGTAATCACAAAATCAAAAGTCCAGATAAATTGTATGAAATACCTATCTATCATATAACATGAATCAAAACCCTACCCGCCGCTTTCCAGCTGCAAGAAGCTCCTGTTTCTTCCCCGTAGACGCCGCCACATTCGGCAACACCTGGGCCGTCGCCATCTCAAGAAAATCCCCAAACCCTTACAAAATTCAAACTCCAGCCAAATTTTTCCAAAAAAATAAAAAATTAATAATTCAATCGAAATTCGAAACCGTTACGCAATTTACAGGGATTGAAATCCTGCAAAAGGGCGTGGGCAGTCAAACGGATCGAAATTCGTAAAATGGAACGGTCCGATCTGGCCGGGATTCAGGCAGTCGGTGAAGATTTGGTGTCCGGTGGATGCCGATGGTGAATGAATTGGATCTCTCTCTTCCTACATTCTCTCTCTCTCTCGTCCTCCGTTTCAATTTCAAACAACTTTCAATTTCCCAATTTAAAATTATTTTCTTATTTTTTGTGTGGAAATAATTACTTATATATTTTTTTTATTTAAAGCTGACATGTATTCCTCTCGATTATATTTAATTTATTAGAATTTTAAAAAAATTAAGAAGCAGTTTATTTTTCTTATTTTGCCTGACAAATATATATGATATGAAATTGCAATATTAGTTTTAAGTATAAATAGCTCATTTTGTAATATATTTTATGCGTTTTATTTTAAGTATAAATGCGTTTCATGATACTGATTGTATACACGAAAAATGAATGACATGAGTTCATTTGCTCATGAAGAATGAGATGAATTGCAAATTAATATTTTTGGCAGGAAAAGGAAGGATGAACAAATTACATTCGAATAATTCTTTCCATAAGTTTATCATATGAATTTGAACATTTCAGACACGATGGATAAAAATATCCCGACATCCAAATATTCTAGAAGCCCTTCAACAATGGCATTGAGAAGTTTTCCATTACATGTCACAGTGGTTTTTACTGCAACCAAATGAAGATTCTCCAGAATACAAAATTCAGAGGATAGAAAACTGCAGAGGCAATCTTCCACATGGGGAAAGCAAAAATCAAACAATGGCAAATGAAACATAAAAAAGAGAGACTGATACGTAAAAAGAACAACAAATATGCTTATGAAGAGGCTGAATCATGGATGGCTTTCGCCTAGTTTCACTTCTTCTCGTCCATTCCAAGAGTGTGCTTCATGGTGTCCACAGCACCTTGAGCCATGTTCACCACTTGCTCTCCGGTCTGCCACCACAAGAAGAGAAAAGTCGATTCAGATGAACAGTTGGGTTCCAAAATGTTAAAATCATTCCAGTCGTTTATAACATATGGTAAATACAGCAAGGACCTGGTGGAGGAAACTTGCGCTCTGTTCCTTGCCCTCTTGGGCAGAATCCTTGGCAGATTGCGTTGCACCTGCAGTCTTGTCTCTAGCTGCATTTGCCGAGTCCTTCATGGGTTGGATCAAATCCTCAGTCTTGGACTGCTCAATTGAAACAACAAAACTGTCAAGTGTCAACATAGCTACGGAAATCACTGAACAATTAGCTGCAAATCACACCACTCCTCCTACCTGTGCATGCCCATGGGCCTGGCCTGTGGAAAACTGTTGTTGTGCATTTGAAGACATCTTCACAGAAACCAAATAATCCCTGAAACAGTAATCACAAACTAGACGCAATGCTTTCAGATGCTTCCCCTTTCCCAATCTTGTGACCAATCCCTAACACACAAGAAACTATTTATAGAGTTACCTGATCCATCCTTCTGTACCCCGATGGAACAGTGAGTGAACAAGTGTCAGGCCATCTGATGTGAACCGCGCGCAAAAATCTCCTTCTTACCTGGGAAACAACTGACCGTGTCTACACATAATGGATCCTCAAACATGTGGTTATTACATGAAACGCAAAATCAAGAGAAACTTCACCCATTTCAATCCAATAATTCATATACTTACATACTGACATATATCTCGATCAAGAACCAAATTCATAAACCCTAATCCAAATTCATCATCATCAACATCAACAACAACATGATAACCAGAACAATCAAGATGAAATTTTATTTACTTCTGCAGCATTCAAGATGATAACCAGTCCAAGCCATATGAACTTCGCCAGAAAACAGTAAAATGTTCATAAAACCCTAGAACTGAGAAAACGCCGGTGAACATGGGGCGACGGTGATCAATTGATGTCGGAGTCATCAAAATCGTCTTCAAATTTGTTGAAGAAATCAGAATCCGCGATGTGGAATTCGATGCCAGTGAGACCAGTTCCGAATCCCTCAACTGAGTCGAATTCGTCCACATCCATGTTCACGTCCGCCAATGTGGGGTATGTCTCCATATCCCTGTAGAAATTCTCCATCAGCTTCACCTCTCCGCCTCCTCCTTATCCGACAGCGAATCTTCGAGTCGGAAACTTGTCGCCGAGATCGCCTGGAAGGCTGGAACCGACTTCGCTGATGAACTTCGAAACTAGGGTTTGGAGTTCTTCGACTTCAATGCGACGTCGTATCTGAGATGCGAAATCGTTTTCTTATTTAAATAAATTACGATCGATTTCGATGCCACGTGGCCGGACAGATGAAGAAAGTTACACACTGCAGCCGACTGTTAAGAGCGACGTTTTATGCCACGTGGCGGCTGTCAAGCGGGAAAGAAAACCCAATCTGGGTATTTGCTGCCGTCTCCGCAAGATTGAATTTTGATTTTAGGGAGGCGCGTCAGGCTAAGTGGGTCCGCTCGAATCACTCATCCCACGTCAAAGAACCCGCCTTTCTAGATTCCAAGGTTCTTATCAGTAGCATCACCAGGAAAAAAGGGTCTGCAAGAGTGTTGTTACAAAACCCTAATATGCGCCAGAATCTTCTAGATCGATCTCCTTTGTTCCTATTGTTTGTCTCCTAAGTTCCGTTCATCCTTGATTTGGGGTTTATTTTTTATTCACAAAAATCCCATCTCGGTGGTTACTTGTTAGCTTTGTTCTAGACTTTCAGGATCCTGAAAGTGGAATCAATCTGAGAAAAATGATTAGCTCCGCGGTGTATGGAGGTGGCCTAAATGTGCTCATAGCCCCAGTGAACCAGAGACCCTCAAGGTCACATTTGAGGACCAGGTTGAGGCCTGCTGTATGCTTTCATCATCAGAGCCCCAGTGGAGTTGGGGATCCACCGGAGCACAAAACCCATCTTACAAATCCTGTAATACTGAACCCTAGTAGATCCAAATTGAGGAAGAGTGTGAGGAAGGAGGAGGAGGAGGAAGAAGGAGAAGAAGAGAAGGAAGTTGGGAGTCAAGTGGGGTTCAAGCAGATGTTGTATTTTTGTGGTTTGGGGTATTGGGTATCTGGTTTTAGGTGTTTTCCATGGCTAGCTTTGAACATACACATGGCGCAGAATCTCAATATGCATCCTTCTACATTGCAGATGGTTCAGAATTCTGGTAATCTTCCTATGGTTGCTAAACCACTTTATGGTGTGTTGTCCGATGCTCTATATATCGGCGGGGCGCATAGAATACCGTATGTCTGCATTGGAGGTATGTTGCCTAATTTTTCATGAAATGTGAACTGCCTTGCTTCAGCATTTCAATGTTTGTATGAGTATGCGTCACATTGACATGCTGTGGTAGAATAGTTATACTGATAGGTTAAACCGTTAAGCATTAAAATCCAGGTAAAAATTGTCTATTTTTTATGTCTTGTTAAGTGTTTGTGACTTTGTTCAAGCAATTTTTTTTTCACATCCATCTTAAGGATCTGTAGAAAATCCACAATTTTAGCTGACTTAATTGATTTGTTTCCATGGAAGTGATGGTTACGTTTTTAGGGCTTTTCCTGATGAGTATGTTGTTCGTTGAAGCTGGTTACCCGGTTGAAACGTTAAGGGAGATGTAAGGTTTACATTATGCTCTATAGGCCTTTTGGCGTTGATCTCTCCTAATCGTATTTTTATTATGAGGTATCTCAGTACTTGCATTTTTAGATATTGGGTTACCGATCAGTTAAGGCGCTAATAATTTGCAAATTTTGACAGTCCTGCTGCAGATATTAGCCTGGGCGCCCTTAGGTCTAATACCCGACGCAGGAAGCTCATTGACCCCTTTAATGGCATTAGTACTTCTTAGTAATTTGGGAGCATCTATTACTGAAGTTGCTAAAGACGCTCTTGTTGCAGAGTACGGCAAGGAACATAAAATTACTGGCCTGCAATCTTATGCTTTTATGGCTTCTGCTGCCGGGGGAATATTAGGAAACTTAATCGGTGGATTTTGTTTGCTTAAAACCCAGCCTAGAACCATGTTCTTGGTATTCTCCGCTTTACTCTCGCTACAATTCATAGCATCAGTCGCAACCAAGGAGACGTCGTTGGGTTTACGGAAGCAAGCTGATAGGACTCGAGTGACCAGTTCAGTCTCCGAAAATATCAGAACACAGTTTTCTGATTTTACAGTGGCAATCAAGGATGAGCGAATATCTAGCCCTCTTATTTGGATTGCAGGTTCAATTGCCATGATCCCCATTCTCTCCGGATCTATCTTCTGTTACCAGACACAATGCCTACACATAAACCCTTCAATTCTCGGCATGTCAAAAGTCATTGGTCAGCTACTGCTTTTATCCCTGACGGTGCTCTACGACCGATTCTTGAAAAATCTGTCTATGCGAAAGCTAGTTAGCAGCTTGCAGTTTGCGTACGCATTGGCTCTGCTGCTTGATCTGGTTCTGGTGAAGCAAATTAACATCAAATTGGGTATACCCAATGAAATATACGTGCTTTGTGTTTCGGGATTAGCTGAGACAATCGCACAAATAAAGATCTTGCCCTTTACTGTGATGCTCGCTAATTTATGCCCACCTGGCTGCGAAGGATCCCTTACTTCTTTCATGGCGTCTGCACTGATGTTATCTTCGATATTTAGCGGGTTTCTAGGTGTTGGATTGTCGAGTGTGATTGGGATTACCTCTGGTGATTATTCAAAATTACCCGTTGGAATTGTGATACAGGCTTTTGCCGCTTTAGTCCCGCTGTTGTGGATTAGTCAGGTACCCACTTTGCTGCCAGTATCTGAATGTGGAAGAAAAAGAGGCCTCAGCAAAATAAAAGAGTGAGATTTTCTCTTGGGTGTCCTAGTCTCATCCAGTGGTTTTATGCACAAATGTTTCGTATCAGGACTCGCCCGCCGCCTGCTGAGCCTCATTTTGAGAATGTTGTCCCAACGTGGCTGGAGAGACGACCCTTATAGATGTTGGGGTGCTATTTTGTGACCAGTGCATAAAGTCTGGTATATATCGGAGCCGCAAGGGAGTTATTTTTTCTGGACGATGCTGGAACTTTCCAGGTTGAATCGATATAAATCGGTAGTTCTAAACCTCAGTGTAATGAGCATGATTCCCACAAGTCTCGTTTGGTGTCAAGATACTCGATCATTTTCTTGCACAGCCAGAGCCTCGACATGGTGCAGGATAGAACAGACTATTTTCTTGCGCAGCCAGAGGGATTTTCTTGCACAGCCACAGCCTTCGGCATGGTGCAGGAATGAAATACAAAATGCGGATTTTATTATTAAAACAAAAGAGCAAAATGTTCATGTATGAGTATTCATCCACAGCTCTGAAAACTTTTCCAATTTGCTATTTCCTCAATTTCTTTCTTTATACCATTCTTTTTAAAAACGTTTAAACTATGTCAAATTTTTTTCATAATCGTCATTGTCAAGAGCGATTTATAGTAATCTTAGGTTTTACCACGAGTTTGAGATTTATCATGTCTTATTTTTCAAGTACGGCATTTATAAGACGGTCTCTTTAAAACATAATTTTTTTTCTAGAGATAATCTTGTTTTCCGTTGGTTGGATTTCTAGGTACTATTTTTTCCAAAAGATTAATATTAATAAGATCGGTCTTTTGATCCATCAAGGACTAGCCTAGTGATCGTGATGGTATATTATGAGTTAAAAAAAAAAAAAAAAAAAAAAAAAAGAAGATCTGTCTCTTGAATATTGGAAGAGATTAATCTAATGAACTTACGTTTCTTTAAAAAAAAAATAGGGCTTATATTCTTTGGTTTTGAGAACTTATCCAGTTATGTGTCGATAGGGTTAGCTTGAAGGTGGAAGCTTTACTTGTGCAGCTAAATTTGTTGATGCTCAGAAACCTGATTGAGGTTGGAAACATTGAATCCTTGCTGCAGTGTGTTGCGAATCGGGATTTGAAGAGGATTTCATTGATCCATAATCATGGCTTCTACGCTCTGCAGAACCATTCAGTTTCAAACTCACCATTTCCTGTTGTCTCCGTCTCTGCTATTTAGGAGAAACAAAGGAATGATGTACTGCACCATGAAAAGCAGCGCTCAGTCTCCGGACGCAACCAGGGAGATGAAAATCCCCAAAGTGAATGTTGCGCCGGATAATTACAGGAAACTGGATAAGGTGACTGAGGGGTTCGAGGCAGTGATTGGGTTAGAGACTCATGTTCAGCTTAACACGGTTACTAAGGCTTTTTGCTCATGTCCATACAGTTATGGTTCTCAGCCGAATACGAATATATGTCCTGTTTGTATGGGTTTACCTGGAGCTTTACCAGTTTTGAATTCGAAGGTTATTGAGTGTGCTGTGAAGTTGGGTTTGGCGCTGAATTGTAGGCTTGCTTTTACGTCTAAATTTGATAGGAAACAGTACTTTTACCCGGACCTTCCTAAGGGATATCAAATATCTCAATTTGATATTCCAATTGCCAGTGGAGGTTATATTGATGTGGATCTTCCGCTTGAGTTTGGCGGTGGTCATAGGAGGTTTGGTATCACCAGGGTTCATATGGAAGAGGATGCTGGGAAGTTACTTCATACAGGAAATTCGGCATTCTCACAGGTAGTTTATATTTGTTGGCCTTCGTATCTTCCTGTGGATAGTTAATTTGATGGTTAATCTGTATTACTAATTATTTGTTGAAGTCGCTTCATATAGCATTATTAGAATAGCTGTTGACCATTTTGTAGGTTGATCTCAATAGAGCTGGAGTTCCTTTGCTTGAGATTGTCTCTGAACCTGATATGAGAACAGGTATCGAGGCTGCAGAGTATGCAGCTGAAATACAAAGATTAGTTCGTTATTTGGGGATCAGCAATGGTAACATGCAAGAAGGTTCACTTCGTTGTGATGTTAATGTTTCAGTACGACCTATTGGGCAACAAGAATTTGGGACAAAGGTACCTACCTATATGCCCCTTTTTTTCACTATAAGCTAGAGATCATCCTGTATCTGCACCTTTTGCACTTCCATTTTTATTCAGGATATTACAATAAATATATTTATTGTGTTCCATTTTATGTCACTCATATATAAAAGATAACCCTGGAGCATACATGCCCACATTTAGTCGCTTTAAAATGTAGTGATTTGATTCACACAACATGCTGATGTTTACATATATTCATAGTACTTGGATAAAATTATTTTTTTGGCCAATCACTATACTGACCGACATTATTTTTCTTTCCCTTCATACTTTTTTCAGAAAGAATGTTTCCATGTTACGAATTGATTTTCTCGTCAAAAACTTAGATTGACTCTGTTTGTAGTTAGTGGTTTTGTTGTCTGTAATTTGATTAGGCATTAAATGAAGTAGTTATTAGCCTGTAAGTTGACTTGAACTGCATCGATTCGCTTGACACTATGCTTTTCAGGTTGAGGTGAAAAATCTCAATGCATTTTCAGCAATGAGTAGGGCTGTTGATTACGAGATTTCAAGGCAGTCACTTCTCTACAGTAAAGGGCAGGGTGATGAAGTTGTACAAGAAACACGTCTTTGGGAAGAAGGATCACAGGTTTGATAACATCATCCAGTTCTTTTACTATTTAGCTAGTATAGAAGTCTTCATCATGGATATTTATGATTTGTCATTTTTTGTGTCACTCCTTAGAAAACAGTTACAATGAGAAAGAAAGAAGGGCTTGCTGATTATCGATATTTTCCAGAACCAGATCTTCCAGAAGTAGTTCTGAGTGAGGGATATTTAGATCAAATTAGAAATTCTCTACCAGAAATTCCAGAAATGAAGCGCCGTAGATATGAAGAAATGGGTTTGGGTATGCAAGATATTCTTTTCATTGCCAATGACATGAGTGTAAGTCGCCACTTTTCGTTTCTTGTATTCTATAAGTAGCATTGGCTACATGAGGTGACAAAACAAAATTTTGATTCGTTGGTTCATCGTTTCTGGGAACACGTCAACGGAATTAATATCAGGTTGCCAACTTTTTTGATACAACCATTTCAAAGGGTGTCGATGTGAAGTTAGCTGCCAATTGGATAATGGGTGATATAGCTGCCTACTTGAAAGATGAGAAAGTGTCTGTCAATGAAATCAAACTCACCCCTGATGAGCTGGCTGAGTTGATAAAGTCGATAAAAGATGGAACCATAAGCGGAAAGATAGGGAAAGAGGTATGCACTGTGGTCAGCTGGTAGCTAGTCATGTTCTATAATCCATTGAAGTTGAAGCCACCTCATGAAGCTCTTTGGAAATATTATGGCAACCCATGATTACAAGTGGTAATTGTTTCAAACCTGCAGATTCTGTTTGAGCTAATTGCTAAAGGCGGAACTGTGAAGGGGCTGATTAAAGAAAAAGATCTCGTGCAGGCAAGTGATATCATCTCGCATTGTATTGCTTCCTTCTCGCATTGTTTGGGCATCTTTACTTGGCAGCCTGCTACATAAAAATGGATAATCTGATTATCATGAATCATGATGATAAAATGACTGAGTGTGATGAAATAATCTGATACAATGGGTTTGAAATGCAGATAACCGATGCAGCTGTGATCGAGAAAATGGTAGTTCAAGTTATATCAGAGAATCCAAAACAGGTAGAACAGTATCGCGGAGGAAGAACTAAGCTACAAGGTTTCTTTGCTGGCCAGGTATGTTTATTTGTGAAGGTCAAATTTCATCATTAATTGCCTCATTGTGGATCCTAATTTTTGATCACATCACACCCAAACCCAGATCATGAAAATGTCGAAAGGCAAAGCAAACCCAGTTATTCTAAATGATATCTTGCTAGAGAAATTAAATTCCACCAGCTGAGAACTTCACGCGCATGCTCGTGTCCAGGTGATTGCTTGTTTAGTTATTTTAAAATGTTGGACAAGTCTTATTGTTTTTTTCACTCCCTAAGGATCCTCAGTTGGTTTTAACTCGACTGCTTATTCTTGGCAAATGATTACAGTTTGACCCAAGGAGCTGAAACTGTGAGCTGTTACATTACATCTCTTGATGCTCTCGGCTGAACACATGATTCATTTCCCACCATTCCTTGATGTATTGCACGCTAAGAAGCTATCAGGTCAGAATTTGTCATACTCTTCCAGAAACTTTCGAAATGAATTACTCCATTCTTTGCAACAGTAAGTGGAAATAATCTGTAACTTAAGCTGTTTTCTTATAGTTCGTTTACAATAGAAACAAAAAATCGGCTGCAATAACATTTACAATGAGATACTTGATACTTTTTTCTCCTAGCATCAAATTCACTTGACAAGGAATGATATAATGAATCGTTTAGCAGAGTTCTGATTCTCACATGATGCTGCAGAAAGCTGCAGCTCCTACAGCTCCGGCAGCTAACGCAATTTCCAGGGCACGCATCATTATCTGCACTCCATCCTGATAAGTATTACCCACAACAGGAAAAAGAGAGAGAAAACTTAGATCAAAATCAACCAATGCTGACTTCTTGCAAAGAATATCTGGAGTGAGGATCATATGCCTACCCATTCCGCATCAGGTTGACTTTGATGACAATGGACTTGGATCTGACCACTGCTCGTTGGCTGCATAAATTCCTGTATAAAATCGTGGATGATTTGAATGAAGCTGCTGCAGCTCCCCATCAAAAAAATATGTGAATGAATTACTACCTCAGTACCTCCACAGCTTGAGAAGATGATGGATTAGGATCATATCTCCTAGAGCTCGTCCTCCTGGCTCGAAGCAACAATGCAATATCAACAAAGTTTGTATGAGGGTGGTAAACTCTCCTATTCGAGACATTGTAGCAGTCTGAGCACAGATCAAAGGTCCTGGCCGATGGGCAATCAAAACAAGTTACGCAGGTGAAATACAGGCCCTTCAGCAACCTCCAGCACTGACAGCAGAACCCAGTTCTAGTCTTGATAACATAGTACAGTGAAAGAAACTCATTGAAATCCAGGACCCCATTTCTGTCAAGATCAAGCTCAGAAAAAAGGTAGTGGTTCATATGTTGATTCATGTAGCCTTCCCTGTTTAACAGGTTGATAAATTCATGGAACTGGATTTTTCCATCTCTGTCTGTGTCCATTGATTCGAAGAATCTCTGGGTCAGGGATCGGACCC
>OY787617.1:0-2500 GCA_963678935.1 Umbilicus rupestris
CCTAAACCCTAAACCCTAAACCCTAAACCCTAAACCCTAAACCCTAAACCCTAAACCCTAAACCCTAAACCCTAAACCCTAAACCCTAAACCCTAAACCCTAAACCCTAAACCCTAAACCCTAAACCCTAAACCCTAACCCTAAACCCTAAACCCTAAACCCTAAACCCTAATCCTAAACCCTAAACCCTAAACCCTAAACCCTAAACCCTAAACCCTAAACCCTAAACCCTAAACCCTAAACCCTAAACCCTAAACCCTAAACCCTAAACCCTAAACCCTTCCAAACCTTCAAACCCTAAACCCTAACCCTCCCTAAACCCTAAACCCTAAACCCTAAACCCTAAACCCTAAACCCTAAACCCTAAACCCTAAACCCTAAACCCTAAACCCTAAACCCTAAACCCTAAACCCTAAACCCTAAACCCTAAACCCTAAACCCTAAACCCTAAACCCTAAACCCTAAACCCTAAACCCTAAACCCTAAACCCTAAACCCTAAACCCTAAACCCTAAACCCTAAACCCTAAACCCTAAACCCTAAACCCTAAACCCTAAACCCTAAACCCTAAACCCTAAACCCTAAACCCTAAACCCTAAACCCTAAACCCTAAACCCTAAACCCTAAACCCTAAACCCTAAACCCTAAACCCTAAACCCTAAACCCTAAACCCTAAACCCTAAACCCTAAACCCTAAACCCTAAACCCTAAACCCTAAACCCTAAACCCTAAACCCTAAACCCTAAACCCTAAACCCTAAACCCTAAACCCTAAACCCTAAACCCTAAACCCTAAACCCTAAACCCTAAACCCTAAACCCTAAACCCTAAACCCTAAACCCTAAACCCTAAACCCTAAACCCTAAACCCTAAACCCTAAACCCTAAACCCTAAACCCTAAACCCTAAACCCTAAACCCTAAACCCTAAACCCTAAACCCTAAACCCTAAACCCTAAACCCTAAACCCTAAACCCTAAACCCTAAACCCTAAACCCTAAACCCTAAACCCTAAACCCTAAACCCTAAACCCTAAACCCTAAACCCTAAACCCTAAACCCTAAACCCTAAACCCTAAACCCTAAACCCTAAACCCTAAACCCTAAACCCTAAACCCTAAACCCTAAACCCTAAACCCTAAACCCTAAACCCTAAACCCTAAACCCTAAACCCTAAACCCTAAACCCTAAACCCTAAACCCTAAACCCTAAACCCTAAACCCTAAACCCTAAACCCTAAACCCTAAACCCTAAACCCTAAACCCTAAACCCTAAACCCTAAACCCTAAACCCTAAACCCTAAACCCTAAACCCTAAACCCTAAACCCTAAACCCTAAACCCTAAACCCTAAACCCTAAACCCTAAACCCTAAACCCTAAACCCTAAACCCTAAACCCTAAACCCTAAACCCTAAACCCTAAACCCTAAACCCTAAACCCTAAACCCTAAACCCTAAACCCTAAACCCTAAACCCTAAACCCTAAACCCTAAACCCTAAACCCTAAACCCTAAACCCTAAACCCTAAACCCTAAACCCTAAACCCTAAACCCTAAACCCTAAACCCTAAACCCTAAACCCTAAACCCTAAACCCTAAACCCTAAACCCTAAACCCTAAACCCTAAACCCTAAACCCTAAACCCTAAACCCTAAACCCTAAACCCTAAACCCTAAACCCTAAACCCTAAACCCTAAACCCTAAACCCTAAACCCTAAACCCTAAACCCTAAACCCTAAACCCTAAACCCTAAACCCTAAACCCTAAACCCTAAACCCTAAACCCTAAACCCTAAACCCTAAACCCTAAACCCTAAACCCTAAACCCTAAACCCTAAACCCTAAACCCTAAACCCTAAACCCTAAACCCTAAACCCTAAACCCTAAACCCTAAACCCTAAACCCTAAACCCTAAACCCTAAACCCTAAACCCTAAACCCTAAACCCTAAACCCTAAACCCTAAACCCTAAACCCTAAACCCTAAACCCTAAACCCTAAACCCTAAACCCTAAACCCTAAACCCTAAACCCTAAACCCTAAACCCTAAACCCTAAACCCTAAACCCTAAACCCTAAACCCTAAACCCTAAACCCTAAACCCTAAACCCTAAACCCTAAACCCTAAACCCTAAACCCTAAACCCTAAACCCTAAACCCTAAACCCTAAACCCTAAACCCTAAACCCTAAACCCTAAACCCTAAACCCTAAACCCTAAACCCTAAACCCTAAACCCTAAACCCTAAACCCTAAACCCTAAACCCTAAACCCTAAACCCTAAACCCTAAACCCTAAACCCTAAACCCTAAACCCTAAACCCTAAACCCTAAACCCTAAACCCTAAACCCTAAACCCTAAACCCTAAACCCTAAACCCTAAACCCTAAACCCTAAACCCTAAACCCTAAACCCTAAACCCTAAACCCTAAACCCTAAACCCTAAACCCTAAACCCTAAACCCTAAACCCTAAACCCTAAACCCTAAACCCTAAACCCTAAACCCTAAACCCT